>MU780981.1:44757-70023 GCA_026770625.1 Nicotiana glauca
TGTACACCTCACACGTCACACCATATAGATAATGCCTCCAAATCTTCAAAGCATGAACAATGGCTGCCAACTCTAAATCATGGACCGGATAGTTCTTCTCGTGGATCTTCAATTGCCTCGAAGCATAAGCTATGGCTCTGCCATCCTGCATCAATACTGCACCAAGAACAATACGGGAAGCATCACAATAAACTGTATAAGGCCCTGAACCTGTGGGCAAAACCAATATCGATGTCGTACTCAGAGCTGTCTTGAGCTTCTGAAAGCTCTCCTCGCACTCGTCTGACCACCTGAACTGGGCACACCTTTGGGTCAATCTGGTCATCGGGGCTGCTATAGATGAAAACCTCTATGAGCACGTGATTTTTGCCTTGTACGAATTACTCCAAAAGAAATCCAAAATAAAATAATTTTTTGATTGTTTGCAATTGTTGTTAATTTTGTGTTATTGTCTGCATTTGTCGTTGCATGTTTATTTGTTTAAATTAATGAAAATACAAAAAATATATGTTGCATGCACCTTTTGGATTTAATTTTTATAACTAAGAATTAATCAAATCATGTTTGGTTTTTAAAAGAATGAAAGTCACAAAAATATGCATTTTGTATTTTTTTTAGCGTTTAATGTCCAAGTGTGCGATTTTGTTTGTGATTATTGTTCAATTTTTGTGTGGTAATTATTATTAGGGGTCAATTAATATTTTTCTAAGTTAATTTTGATTTTACAATTTAATTTAGGAATTTTGGTAATTAGGAATTAAAAATAAAAATGAAAGAAAAAGAAGAAAAAATGAAATAGAGAACAAAATCGGACCAGGCCCAAATTCACCAGGTCCAGAACAATGTCTTTACCCAGTCCAAGCCAGCCAATCTCAGAGACGTCCAAACGACGTCGTTTAGTTGTGTTCGATCTCAGCCGTTCATCTGATCATGATCAACGGCCAAGATCACCTCCCTCCCAACCCACATCCCAGCCCGACCATGTTACCACCCAAACGGCACTGTTTCTTTGTAATAGGTTAATCCGAGCCGTTGATCTTATCAGATCAAACGGCCAGGATTCATTTTTCCCTTTAGTACATAAACCTAAACTCTTACCCCACCCCCATAGCCAAACCCCTTCCGTCTCTAATCTCTCAGAGACTGAAACCAGACCCCTCCCTTGAAACCCTAGCACCACCCCCACTTACCTCCATCGTAAACCCGGCGGCCTGAGGTTCGATGACCATGAAACTAACACCCCTATAGCACCTTGACCCCTCACCCCAAATCCACGGTCAGTTTCTTTCGAATCATCCCAGAACTTGTCCAATCTTCGATCGAAGATCCCCGTCCCAAACCCTAGCCTATCCACTTGACCCCAAACTCACACCTTGTGACCACCTGACCTCCCTCGTTCCTAAACCACCTTTAGATTGCTTCGAATCACCCCGGAAGGTCTCGAATCAAGAGTTTCAGGATGATGGTTTGAAGCTAGTTCAGGACTGAGGTCAAAACAGACCTTAGTTGAATGTGTTCTCGTTCAAGAACACTCGACTAGGGTCCGTCTTGGCCCCAAGTCCCAAAAGCATTGGAGGTTCGAACCCAGTACCCCATTTAAGTGGTAGGTTTTCTATATCCCCTTGTATTTTCTTCTTCTTTCTCTTTGTTCTTTTCTTTTAAGTTCCTCTAAGTGTTGTTTTAGTTTATTTTTTGGTCGAATCCTCTTATCTCTTCATCTGTTCCGTTTTCTTTTTTTTGATTGGTCAAGTTTCGTCAAGTTTGATTTTCACTAGATACATGATTGGAATCTGTTATCTCTAATCAATAAGTGAATTTGTTTGTTTAAGTCTATGTTTTAAGTATTGTTCTTTTCTTTTGTGACTATTGCCTTCCTCGTTCATTTCATGTTAGTTAACTACTGTTTGATTAGATGAATCATTCGTCTTCGTTTCAATGCTGTTCGATTTGGTTTGTGATATGAATACGAACTATCAATGAGTTTGATGTTAGTATAAGTGTGATTTTTGATTCAGCCTCAATATTCTGTTGAAATTATGTGGGGAATCAAGGTGATGTTTGGTTTCCCTTGTTGACAATTCATACTTTGTGTTTGCTTGTCTAGTTATCAGGAGGTCTATTTGTTTTTTTTTTCTTTCTTTTCAACTGAAGCTTTGTGACATGTCCAGTTGAATTAGGAGTCAGAGTATTCAGTTGTTAGGAATATGATAGGGGAATTGGTTATAGCTGATAGGTCTAATGCAAATAGGACAGTGATTTCAGTAAATCACAGGGTTTCAGGGGTAATTTGGACTTGAAATTTGAAATGATTGAGTGCCCTGCCCACTAAGCTAGTGTACGATTAAAATAAGGCATTTGTGGGGAACACAACATAATGGGGAGGTAAAGGGATTGATTAAACAAATAGGTACCCATAACTTTGAATTAAAAATGACACAAGACACATAGTAATAGGTAAGAGAATATTATGGGCAAGAATATTTTCCTAATAGTGTGAGTGCTCTTAAGAGCTGGCAGGGACTGTTTTGGGTTATAAATGCTGGGAGTTTGGACAGAAGTAGGGGTGTCTCTTCTTGGTGAGTTGAAAAGGGTAAGAAGGGGAGGTCTTCAGACTCTCAGAGCTAAAAAAACACTTAAGGAAAACTGAAAGTTAAGAAGGGGGCAGAACTATTTTCAAGATTTTGGATGAGTGTTTCAAAAGTTTTAAAGGGTCTGTTGGGTATAAATAAGAGTCCTTGAGGACAAAGTTGGGGGGATTTTTTTTGGAGAATAGAAATCAGTTTCTTTCAGTTCTTTTTAGAGAGTTTGGGCTGGCTTTTAAATCTTAAAAAGTAAGAATTTGAGAGTAAAGGTTGGTCTTTGAAATCTAGTTAAGAGATCAAACTTAAAAGTGCTTATTTTTAGACATATAGAGAGGAGTTTACTTTAAGTTTTTGGGTCAGTCTTTGAGAGCTTGCTACTGTTTCATTAGGGTTAGTTGGTCCTGTTTTGATTTTGAAAGTTTGGGGGGTTCAAGTAGTTGTCGTGTACTACTGTTGATTGGTATTTGGTGTTGCTATTGTATTGGCTTTGTTGGTCTTTTAAAAGCTGTCTCATTTGCTGGTGTTACTGTTCCATTGCTGCTGCTGTTATTTGTTGTGTTATTGCTGCTGCTGATCCTCTTCTTCCTCTTCCTTGGGTTCCATTTCCAGGTACACATTTTTGAGACTGGCCTGATGTAACTTCAAATTGAAATGCTGAATTATAAGGCTCAACTGTTTGTCTATTGAAGTGTGTGTTCAAATAGTATATTAGAATATACATTAGGAGATATGTACATGTATATGCTTATCTTATATCTGTATTTACATTGTATAACTATGCTGGAAATTGGACTGTGGTTAAACTGATTCTGATGGCTATGATAATCAATTGAAATTAGCCTGTCAACTAGTTTATGGATCTCTTATTGTGATAACCGTTTGGACTGTTTCTTAATCAATTGTGGTTAAACCACTTGTGAATGCTATATCCAGGAGTGGTAATCTAAAAATGCAGAGTTATGTTGTTAATGTTGTCTCAAATCAATAAAGTAGGAGATAGGCAGAAACTAGAAACCAATCCAGGCCTATTCAGGATAAATGTTAGAAGCAGAGTTTGAATATGTCAACATAGATTATACTTTAGTTGGAATTAGTTGAAACTTGGGAATTGGAAATGGCTAGCTAATTCGACAATGAGTATTTAGGCCTCTCGTTCATATTAAGTCATGTTTTCTTCAAGTAATAATTTCAGCAATTCGAATTCCATGACGTTAGCATAAATCACTCTGTGGAAGATTAGCTTATGTCGTGTTGTTCAAATCATGCTTCTTAATTAGTAGTTAAATGGGTAAAATCAAAAGGACCTTATGCTTGAATGTGAATAATCAATATGAGTAAGTGAATGCGGGTTTTCTTTCTAATAAGGTTGTTGACGAATTAATCAATTAGGGCCTTTTCTTTATTCTATTTTCTTTTAGAGACAAGAATTAAATAGGAAATCATAGCTCATTTTAGGTTTGTCTTGAATAAAAAATTGAGGCGAGCCTCACCAAATAAAATGCACAAGTTGCGGGGCCCTCAATAAATGGTTAAAATAAAACATTTATAATTCGGGATGGGCCGTTTGGTGAATTTCACGGCCCTCCCCAAAGATAATAACGCGCTTGTCACTTTAGGCGCGCTTTTAATAAATTACTTTCCTAAACTCGGGTGCACATTTATGTGACCCAAATCCAAATCTCAACGGAGTCGAAATGTGTCGATAACCATAGGTACATTGATGTGACGTGGCTCGAGACGCATTTTCACAAAGTTGTAATTCTTTTTTTAAATAATGAATGCAAGAGCCTCGACAAACAAAAAATACACAAGCTGCGGGGCCCTCTATAAGTTTTTGTAAAATTACTTAGACTTCGGGACGTGTCGTTTAGCAAAATTTCACAGCCTCCCCCAAATAATAATACGCTAGTCGCTTTAGGAGCGCTTTTAATAATTTACTTTCTTAAACTCGGGTGCACATTTATGTGACCCAAATCCAAATCTCAACGGAGTTGAAATGTGTCAATAACCACGGGTACATTGATGTGACGTGGTTCGAGATGTGTTTTCACGATGTTGCAATTCTCTTTCTTATAAAATAATAATAATCAAAAGCGGTTAAAAGGTAAAAATGCACATAGGTTTGAACATGTACTAAAAATCAGATAATTAAGTCGAATATAACAGTTAAGTGACCGTGCTAGAACCACGGAAATCGGGAATGCCTAACACCTTCTCCCGGGTTAACAAAATTCCTTATCCGAATTTCTGGTTTGCGGACTGTAATACAGAGTCAATTTTTTTCCTCGATTCGGGATTCAAACCGGTGACTTAGGACACCATAAATCTCCTAAGTGGCGACTCTGAATCTCTTAATAAACGAATCCCGTTTCGATTGTCCTTTAATTGGAAAAACTCCCTTTACCACACCCTCCCGGGTGTGCGGTAGCGTAAAAAAGAGGTGTGACAACCCCTCCACGAACCGACGGTAATAACCTGCTAACCCCAAGAAACTCCGAATCTCAGTCGCTGAAGCTGGTCGAGGCCAATTCTTGACTGCCTCAATCTTCTTCGGGTCCACCTGAATACCCTCTGCTGATACAATATGACCCAGAAATGCAACCGTACTCAACCAGAACTCGCACTTCGAGAACTTAGTATACAACTGACTATCCTTCAGAGTCTGAAGAACCACTCTGAGGTGCTGCTCGTGCTCCTCCTGGCTGCGGGAGTACACCAGAATATCATCAATAAAGACTATCACGAACAAGTCTAGATAAGGCCTGAATACTCAGTTCATCAACTCCATAAATGCTGCTGGGGCATTGGTCAACCCGAATGACATGACCAAAAACTCGTAATGCCCATACCGAGTGCAAAATGCTTTCTTAGGGACATCAGATGCCCTAATCCTCAGCTGATGGTAGCCAGATCTCAAGTCTATCTTTGAAAACACCGTCACACCCTGAAGCTGGTCAAACAAATCATCAATCCTCGGCAGTGGATACTTGTTCTTTATCGTCACTTTGTTCAATTACCGGTAATCAATACACATCCTCATCGACCCATCCTTTTTCTTCACAAATAGCACTGGTGCGTCCCAAGGAGAAACACTAGGCCTGATAAAACCCTTCTCTAGAAAATCCTGCAACTAGTCCTTTAACTCTTTTAATTCTGGCGGGGCCATATGATACGACAGAATAGAAAAGGGTTGCGTGCCTGGGGCCAGATCAATATAGAAATCAATATCCTTGTCGGGCGGCATACCTGGTAGGTCTGAAGGGAAAACCTCTGGGAACTCTCGAACAATAGGAACAAATTCAACAGAAGGAACCTTTGTGTTGGAATCACGAACATATGCCAAATAAGCTAAACACCCCTTCTCGACCATGCGTCGAGCCTTAACATATGAAATAATGCTGCGGGTGGATTGACTTGGGGTCCCTCTCCACTCCAATCAGGGCAAGTCTGGCAAAGCCAAAGTCACGGTCTTGGCGTGACAATCCAAGATAGCATGATACGGGGACAACCAATCCATCCCCAATATAATATCGAAATCCACCATGTCTAAAAGTAATAAATCAACACGGGTCTCAAGATCCTCAAACACTACCACATAGGAATGATGAACTCGATCGACCACTGTAGAATCACTCACCGGTGTAGATACATAAACAGGGATACCCAAAGCATCACTAGGCATAGCCAAGTAGGGTGCAAAATAAGACGACACATATGAATACGTAGACCTAGGGTCAAATAGCACTGAAGCATCCCTGTCAAAGACCAGAATAGTACCTGTAATAATAGCATCTGAAGACTCAGCCTCTGGCCTGGCTGGCAAAGCATAGCACTAGGGCTGGGCCCTACCTCCCTGAACCATGTCTCTAGGATGATCAGCTACTGGCTGACCTCTACCTCTGCCGGTCCGAGCTCCACCTCTACGGTCTCTACCTCTACCTTTATGATCCCTACCCTCGTCTCTAGCTGGCTGGGCGGGCTGTGGATCAACTGCTGCCTGAATCCTGGGGCGAGGACCCTGTTGCTGAGAGCTGCCCGAGGCTCGAGGGCAAAACCTGACAATGTGACCGGGGTCACCACAACTATAACAAGACCTCGGCTGCTGCGACTACTGGCCCTATCGACCTGAATGTCCTCCCCTGAAGCTCTGAAGTGGGGGTGCACTGATAGGTTGCTGATCTGTATAGTACTGCTGAGAACCACCGCTACCTGGAGTACCATGAGAAACCTGGAGCGCTGACTGAAAGGGCATCGGTGAA
This sequence comes from Nicotiana glauca, assembly GCA_026770625.1. Lineage (NCBI taxonomy): Eukaryota > Viridiplantae > Streptophyta > Magnoliopsida > Solanales > Solanaceae > Nicotiana > Nicotiana glauca. The sequence goes on from MU780981.1 coordinate 51,599, forward strand.
TGACCTCTACCATAGGAATCCCTACCTCCAGACGAGGTACCACTAAACCTACCAGAATGACGAGGCCTTTTATCCGACATCTGGTCACCTCCCCGTGAGAGGGCCATCTCAACTCTGTCGGTCGCATTGGCCACCTCTTGAAAGGAAATATCACTACCAACTCCCATAGCCATCTGGAGACGGATCGACTGAATCAGTTCATCAATAAATCTCCGGACCCTCTCTCGCTCTGTGGGGAGTATCAAAATCGCATGGCGTGCCAAGTTAACAAATCGAGTCTCATATTGTGTAACTATCATGGAGCCCTACTGGAGGCGCAAACTGCCTGCGAAGTGCCTCCCGCTGAGTGACTGGGAGAAACTTCTCCAAAAATAACTCCGTCAACTGATCCTATGTCAAAACTGGAGACCCTGCTGGTCTAGATAGGCAAAAATCCCTCCACCAAGTCTTGGCGGATCCTGCAAGCCGGTAGGTGGCAAAATCAACCCCATTGTTCTCCACTATACCCATGGTCCTAAGGATCTCATGACAGCTGAATAAGAAATCTTGTGGATCCTCTGATGAAGCACCGCTGAATGTGGTGGTGAAGAGCTTGGAGAACCGACCAAGTCTCCACAAAGCATCTGAAGACATAGTCGCTCCAGCGCCGGCCTGAGCTGTAATACCTGGCTGAGCTGCCACAGCTGGCTGAACCACTAGGACATGAGCCTGGGGAGCTCCCTGCTCCGGAGTACGTGTAGCAGGATTCTGAAACCCTCATCCAGCCTGAGAAGTGGCTGGTGCTACTGGCAGCAAACCCGCTCTAGTGACACTCTCCATAAAGCCTGCCAATCTGACTAGAGCATCCTGAAGATCTAGGGTGACCATGACCCCTCCTGGGACCTGAGCTGGGCCTACTGGAGCTGCTGGGGCTGGAACCTCCTCATCATAGTCAATATGATGCTCCACCTCTGGGACTGCTGCCCGGGGCTGAGTTCTGCCCCTGCCTCAGCCTCTGGCACGGCCTCGGCCTCTGCCCCTCGCAGGAGCTGCTGCTGTGCGGTAGAAGAGGAAGCACGTGTTCTCTCCATCTGCGAAAGAACAGAGTAGAAAGACAATCAATATTTGAGGAACATAATTGCACGACAAGAAAGAACAAAAGTGAAACTTTTCCTAACTCCGTAGCCTTTAGGGGATAAATACAGATGTCTTCATACCGATCCCTCAGACTCTACCAAGGTTGTTTGTGAATAACGAGACCTATGCAACCTAGAGCTCTGATACCAACTTGTCACGACCCGGATTTCCCACCATCGGGAGTCGTGATGGCGCCTACTGTTGGAGCCAGGCAAGCCAAACACTTACACATTTTGGAAAACAACACAACAACAATAACCATAATAAACCTTTAAATGAAAGAGGAAGTCTTTTATGACATAAGTAAATGAAAACCCAAAATGCGGAAGTTTAATATTCTACTACCCAAGACTGGAGTCGCTATCTCACGAACTACTAATGAATAATGCAAACAAGTCTGAATAGAAAGAAATACACAGTGTCTGTCTCGATATAATGAAAACAAACAAAAGATATAGAAAAGTGACTCCGGCCTGCGAACGCCAGCTAGGCTACCTCGTAGTCCCTGGACTGAAGTTCGCTCCCACTCGACGTGCTACTGTTGTGGTCCAAAAGCTGCTCTGGTACCGTGATCTGTGCAAAAATCACAAAAGTGTAGCATCAGCACAACCGACCCCATGTGCTGGTAAGTGCCTGGCCTAACCCCGACGAAGTAGTGACGAGGCTAGATAGGACTACCAAATCAACCTTTGCAGTTCAATATATATATATACAATAGAAGGCAAGAAATACCGAAAACTAAACATTTAACAGGGAAGGGAAACCTGCTATGGGGGAGTACAATCCGGATATAAAAGTCATCAACTTAAATAAGAAACAGGGCACAACAATAATTAACAGAGACAAGAAATCCAACAGTTGCACGGCATCAACCTTCGTGCTTTTACTCTCATCCTCACCCAAAGCAATCAAACAAAAAACACGGCATCACCCTTAGTGCTTTCCTCACATAACTCTCATTTCATGGCACAGAATGACCATTCGTGCATAATATAATCAACAATGGCACGAAATGTCCCTTCGTGCATAATATAATTAACAATGGCATGGAATGACCCTTCGTGCAAATATAATTAACAATGGCACGGAATGAACCTTCGTGCATTAACACTCTTCCTCACCCAAACAGCAATCACAACCAAACGGACGAGGGGAATAAACAGTAATGAGAAATGTCCCGACAAGGGAAAAACACAATTAAACAACTAAGTCCAGGCAAGGGAGCAATGACAATAACTTCCACATCTCGGCAAGGGAGATAATCAATATACTCAAGTCATCCCGGCAAGGGATTTAATCACATTTCTTACCAATTCTTTCATTTCTTACTCAATAGTGTTTTATCATTCGAGCCAACGCTCCAAAGAATATACAAATTCACAATTGATCCTCAACTCTTCACATTATGTAGAATTCATTAATTAGTTTGGAAGAGTCCCAAATATACCAAGTACAACTAACAACAAAGACACACGGTCATGCTAGACACCGGTGTATAGATACTCGTCACCATACCTATACACCGTACTCTATCATTTAGCAAATAACAATCAATAATACTCTAATCCTATTCCCTCAATCCAAAGTTTGATCAAACACTTACCTCGGTCCAAAGAATAGTAATCAACTTTCCAATACCGTCTTTCCTCTACAATCCGACTCTGAAATAATGGTATCTAGGCATAATTAATTCAATAGTATCAATAAAGGCTCAACAACATAATCCCATAGCCTAGAAATGAGTTTTTTCTAGCATTCTTCCAAAAATACCAAAATTCGACACGGGGCCCACATGGTCCAAACACGAGGCTCGGACCTAAACCCAATCACACATAACCCCACGAGTTCAAATATATAGTTTGTTTCAAGATTCGACCCCACCCAAAATTCCCAAAACCCTAACTCTACCCAAAACCCTTAATTTCTACTTTGAATTCATGGTTTATGGATAGGAAATTAGTGCTTAGATGAAGAAATTAAGAGGAAATGAAGTTAAGAACACTTACCCAGCAAGCTATGGAGGAGAAGGAGCTGGAAATTCATCTATAGGATGTTGGAGTGAAGAGCTCGTGTGAAATAATGGCTAAATCCCGAGCTACTGTTATGTTTTTATGACTTAAAATCACTGGGTGAAATTACCCTACGCGTGTTCGCGACAGTAGGGTCGCGTTCGCAATGAACAGAAGTTGGCAATCATCGCATTCACGGACAAGGGATGCAAACGCGAAGACAAAAATATTGGGTGCCCAAAAATTGGTCTACGCGAACGCGTTTGGCATCACGCAAACGCGATGAAGGGGCGACCTGAAGCTTCACGGACGTGTGGACTCAATCGTGAACGCGGAGAAGGAAATAAGGGAAGGTACACGAATGCGATGCCTAAGGCCGCGAACAAGAAGAAGAAATTCCCTGGGAAAAAATTGTAGAAAAATCTGCTACCATTCAAAGTGCAAAACTACCCCGAACACCTCCGAAAACACTCCCGAGACCTCGGGGCTCCTAGCCAATCACACATACTAACCCAATAACATCCTACGAACTTATTCGAGCGATCAAATCGCCAAAACAACATCAAAATCAATGAATCAAGCCTCAAAACTCATGATTTTTCTTCTAAACTCATAAACTTTCAAACTTGGAATTCATAGTCCGAAACACGTCAAACGACGTCCGATTTCGACCAAACTTCACAGAAAGTGCTTAAACAATATATAATACTTGTACTGGGCGTCGGAACTAAAATACGAGCCCGATACCATAGCTTTCAATCAATTTTCATTTCTATTTTCCTTAATAATTTTAGAAAAACAATTTAATAGAAAAATTCTTTTACTCGGGTTCTAGACCTCGGATTTCGACTCCGGACACATGCCCGAGTCCCGTATTTTTCTACGGACCTTCGGGGATCGTCAAATCACGGATCTGAGTCCGTTTATAAAAAATGTTGACCGAAGTCAACTTTAATCATATAAATATCAAAATTCTTCAAATTTTTCACAGATTTCACATATTTCAACATAAAGGTTTACCGGCTACGCGCTTGGACTGCGCATGCAAATCGAGGCAACTATAAGTGAGGTTTTAAAGTCCTCGGAAGCGCGGAAAAAGTGAGAAATCCGGTGATGACCCTTTGGGTCGTCACACTATGTTGACTGGCCTTGTCTTCACGAGAGGCGCCATCACGACCAGGTGGGAATTGGGTCGTGACACTTTCAAATCAGATTTCATTTCAATTTTCTTTAAACATTTTCAGAAAACAATTTCACTTAAAAATTCATATCTCGGGCTCAGGACTTCGAAATTCAATTCCAGGCATACGCCCAAGTCCCATGGTTTCCTACGGACCCTCCAGGATCGTCAAATAACGGGTCTAGGTCCGGGTCCATTTACCCAAAATGTTGACCAAAGTCAAATTTATTCATTTCAAGGTTAAAATTTAACAAATTTTCACAAAATGAGACATTTAAGCTTTCAGACTACGCGTCCAAACTGTGCATGCAAATCGAGGTGACTCAACATATGGTTTTCAAGGCCTCGAAGACACAGAATTCAATTAAAACAGGTGATGACCAAATCATCACAAAAGCTGTCATTCATAAGATGATATTTGATTTTAATTTTGAGGACCCTCTTGTATAATGGGATCTAGCTTTTAAATTCTTAGAGATATTGGGTAACATGATTCAATTAACACTCAAAGATGTGCCCAGCTACCAAACTTGGGCAGAAAAGTTTTTTTTTGTGTTGTTATGTATGTTTTGTTGGAATTAGGAACCCACCTAAAAAAACAAGGGAAGACAATCCAAGAGAAAAGTAGTCTCAAGAAGAGGACAATTCAGGTTCAGCAATCAGGCGCCCACCTGGAGAACAAGGGAAGATGGCTCAAGTTCAAAGAAAAACGGGTCAGGTTCAGAAATTAGGCGCCCACCTGGAGAAACAAGGGAGAACAACTCAAGTTTCAAAAGAGAACGGTGCGAATTCAGCAATCAGGCGCCCACTTAGAGAGAAAGGGAAAATGGTGCAAGTTTCTAAGGAAAACAGTTCCAAGTAGCAAGAGAAGATGGTCCGAGTGTCTCCAATCAGACGCCCACCTGGAATACAAGGGAAACAATTCAAATTTCAGAGGAAATGAATGCAATTCAAATGTTGGTAATCAGGCACCCACCTAGAGAACAAAGGGAAAGCGGGAATGTTCAAAGGAAGACAGTTCAAGTTCAGCAATCAGGTGCCCACCTGGAGAACAAGGGAAAACAAGTCAAGTTTCAAGGGAAAAGCAGTGCAGGTGTTGGAAATCAGGCACCCACCTGGAGAACAAGGAGAAGCAGTTCAAGTCTCAAGTAAAAACATGTGCAAGTGTTGGAAATCAGGCACCCACCTGGAGAACAAGCAAAAGTAGTTCAAGTCTCAAGGACAAACATGTGCAAGTGTTGGAAATCAGGCGCCCACCTGGAGAATAAGGAGAAGCAGTTCAAGTCTCAAGGAAAAACATGCGCAAGTGTTGGGAATATGGCATCCACCTGGAGGACAAGGCAAAACAGTTCAAGTTTCGAGGGAAAACAATTCAAGTTTCGAGGGAAAACAGTTCAAGTTTTGAGGGGAAACAGTTCAAGTTTTGAGGAAAAGCAATGCAAGTTTCAAGGAGTACAATTAAAGTTGTGGCAATCAGGCGCCCACATGGAGAGCAAGGGAATACAGTTTAAGTTTTAGCAATCAGGCGCCCACCTGGAGAGCAAGGGAATACAGTTAAACTTTTGGCAATCAGGCGCCCACCTAGAGAGCAAGGGAATACAGTTAAAGTTTTGGTAATCAGGCGTCCACCATGAGAGCAAGGGAATACAGTTAAAGTTTGGTGCCCACCTGGAGAGCAAGGGAATGCAATTAAAGTTTGGTAATCAGGTGCTCACCTGGAGAGCAAGGGAATACAGTTCAAGTCTTGGCAATCAGGCACCCACCTAGAGAGCAAGAGAATATAGTTAAAGTTTTGGCAATCAGGCGCCCACCTGGAGAGCAAGGGAATGCAGTGGCGCCCATCTTGAGAACAAAGGAACGCAGTTAAATTCTTGGCAATCAGGCGCCCACCTGGAGAGCAAGGGAATACAGTTAAACTTTTGGCAATCAGGCACCCACCTGGAGAATAAGGAAAGCAGTCCAAGTTTCGAAGGAAGACAGTTTGAGTATTGGCAATCAAGCGTCTGCCTGGAGAATAAGTGAATTCACTTCAGAATGCAATTCAAGTCAACAACAAAAGAAGCTCGCGGCGATAATGCGAGTCAACAGTCTGAGATGATCAACGGAAGTTAGTCGCAATCCAGAATATAAAAAAAAGGCAAGAAGTGAATCCAGAAGTTGATAAAAAATGTGAGCTGCTCAAGACATGACTAAACTCACAAGCATGGTATGTCCGGTTTTGATCCGAAAAGTTGAAGAAGAATGAACTAGCACCTGCGACTAGCAAGCGTCAAGGTTCAAATCCAAAGTCTGCATGAAGAAACATTCAAGACTCAAGATCAAGCTTCAGAAGACTTATAGATAGGAATCTTGTAACTCATAGTTGACACACTTAGTTAGTCTTTTCATTTTTTGCTTTTGATGTAATAACAGGACCGCAGACCGGAACATTGACGGAACGGCACCTCGATCGTCTCTCCACCTCGGTATACTCCATCATCTCACTCACTTCTAAACTACGCGTGGCCTGATTCCTTTATAGCCAAGGATATATAGGCAGCTCAGGTACCAGGGGTCGGTCACATTCTCCTTTCTTTTAGCTGTTGGTCTCTCTTAATAAGGGTCGGGTCAGAAAACATGTCTAGTCGTTCTTTGTCTGAAAATACTTTGTGTTTCCTGTCAAAGAGGGGCAGCTGTAGACGTGATTTTTCACCCTCCCCAAGATTTTTTATATTTTAGCATGTAAATATTTAATTTAGGCTTAATATCCCTATTTCAACTAATTTTGACTATTTTACTTTATTTTATTACAAGATAATAAAAATTATAAAATAAATAGTTTTATTAATATTTTGTAGTCATTTTTAATCTTGGAAAATACCAAAAATAGGTTTGTTTTAACGTTCAATCTTATTTTAATATTTATTTTACTTACGTAGGATTAACTAATAAATAATATCGTATTTTTAGTCTCGTTCGCGGGGAAAGAGTAAAATTTAAGTTCAAACAACCCATTTTTAAGCCTAATTTTCGGACCTAGCCCATAATTCCTAGGCTCATACCCCCTAACCTAAAAAAACCTATAAAATAAACGAGACCCTAGACTTACGAAGGCTCCTATCAGCCGTTTTCCAAAAGAAGGGCTCATTCTTCATTAAAAAAAATCCTAGAGAAGCACCGACCCCTGCTCCCTTCAACCAACCAGCCCAAACATTGTGACGACCCGGCCCGTCGTCACGAGATTTACCTCCCCATTTCCCCCTTATTGTGTTGCTTCATGTTTCTATATCAGTATTAGAGTCTATCGGGTGTAATTGGGTCGATTTTGGTTGAAAATAAGGCATATAGCCTCTTAGAAGGGAGTTTGTTTCAGAAAAATCAACCGGAAGTTGACTATGTGGTTAGAGGGCTCGGATGTGAATTCCGGTGGTTCGGTTAGCTTCGGGAGGTGATTTGCGACTTAGGAGTGTGATCGGAATTGAATTTGGAGGTCCGGTGTAGAAATAGGCTTGAATTGGCAAAGTTGGAATTTTGGCGGAATCCGGTTGATAGGTGAGATTTTTATCTGGGAGTCGGAATGGAATTACGAGAGTTGTAGTAGCTTCGTTAGGTGATTTTGGATATGTCTGCAAATTTTCAGGTCATTCGGACATCGTTTGGTCGGGTTTTTGATTGAATGTTGGTTTCGGAAGTTATAGTTGAAACTTAGGCTTGAATCCATCATGATTTGATGATTTTCGTGTTTAAGGATGTATTTTTATGATTGGAACAAGTTCGTATGATGTTTTGGAGTAGGTTGGTGGTTTTGGTTGAGGTCCCGGGGGCCTCGGGGTGATTTCGGAGGGTCAAACGGATCATTTTTGGTTGGCTATGAGATCAGTTTTGCTGTCATAAATGTTGCAGGTTTTAGTTCATCACGTTCGCATGGTGGTGGACGCGAACGCGTAGAGGAAATTTGGAAGTCTGGGAGTTTGGCCTTCGCGTTCGCGAAGGTGTTGATGCGAATGCGAAGTGGAGGAAGCTGAACGACCGTGTTCACGATAGGTGTTGCGTGTTCGCGAAGAAGGAATTTGGGACCAGTGATTTTTGTTGTACGCGTTCGCATGAGGTGAGGTCGCATTCGCGTGGGTTCTGGTCTTTGGGCATCGCGGTCACGAGTGGCAAGTCGCGTTCGCATAGAAGAAATTTGGAAAGTTAAAATATTGCCCATCGCGTTCGCGTGGGTAGTGTCGCGAACGCGATGAAGAAAAGCCTGGGCGGACAGAAGGGTTTTATAACATAACATCCGCGAGCAAAAACCCATTTCCACCATTGTTGAGCACATTTTGGAGCTATTGGACGAGGGAGTAAGAGGATTTCACCTAGGTTTCGATTGGAGGTGAGTTTTATGAGCTAATTTCGGGATATTATTGTAGAATCATCATCTAAATCTCTGAAAATTGGGTGGAAATTGGAGAATTTAGGGCTTGGTTTTTTGTATTGAAAATTTGGAATTTGAAGGGGCTATTGGACTCCGATTTTGATAAACTTTATATGTACGGACTCGTGGTGAGACGAGGATTCCGAAAATGTGGATTTCGTAATTTTTTGAGAAGCGGGTCCGGGGCTCGGGTTTTGCCAACTTTGTGTTTTGGGGTGTTTTTCGAGTTATTTTGATTGGGTTATGTTCCATTAGCCTATTTTGATGTATTCCTATTGGTTTTGATCATATTTGGCACCCGCGGAGGTCGATTCAAGAGGGAAAGGCATAGAGGACTAGTCTCGGAGCCGATTCGAGGTGAGTAATAGATGTGGATGATGACCTGAGGGTTTGAAACCTCGGTATATCACACTATGACGCTATATTGAGGCGAGACACGTACTCTACGGTGAGTGCAGGGTCGAATGTGATCGGGAAATATGGATTAGTCCGCCCGAGTGATGTTGTATTGTGTTGTTAGATATAAATTAGCTGGCAAACCTCCTACTTGGATGGTTATGGATATATTTGGGTTGTGTGACGGTTATTTGGATCCCGTGAGGATCGTTATCACTGTTTCTATGATTTATAGCATGTTTTCATGATATCAGTCCTGCGCTAGATATTGTCCGGAAATGACTAGCAAAATTCTAAGGTTTCAAACACCTAATTGATAATTACTGATAATTGGAACTAAAACTGGTAAATTATTTGTGCCTGTGAGGCTTGCACGCATGTAGCTGGACTGATAGTGGATCGGGCTGCGCGCCGCAGCATATGTTACTATGATATTGCGCTTGGGCTGTAGGAGCCTCTCCGTAGTCTGAACCCCACAGTGAGCGCGGGTACCCAAATGGATCGGGCTACACGCCGTAGCGGTCATGTGCATTGCATTGCATTCATGCATTGATATATATATCTGTTTTGACTATTTCTGTTAGCTGTTATCATACTGTTAAATGTGTAGGAGTACTGTTCTTAGCTTTACATTGTGCTATTTTTGGGATTTCTTACTGTCAGACATTATACATGTCTATTACCACTGAGTTGGAAGTACTCACTTTACTCCCTGCACCATGTGTGTAGATCCAGGTACCTCAGGACAGGGCTTGATATTTAGCTGCTTTCAGAGCATATTCCGGAGCTTGTCGAGGTAGCTGCCTGGCGTCCGCAGGACCCGGCTTCTCCATTATTATTGTGTTTTTAACATTTTCGCGTACTCAGATTATTATATATTCAGTATTATTATTATGCTATTCGGTAGAGGCTCTTGACTCGTGACCCCCAGATCTGTGGGAGGATGTTTGTACTGGTTTATTGGGTTGTTTCTATATATTTTCTAAACTTTGGATATTTCTTCATTATTAATGATTTTTGAACAAAGACTGTGAGCTGGCAGCTCGGAATGTGTGTGTGATTGGTCGGGCTTGCCTAGCAATGTGATGGGCGCCATCACGACCGGATTTGGTGTCGTGAAAAACATGAAACTGCCGGTTCATCTTATACCAAGGCGCTAACATAGAGCTACAGTTCAAAAAATGACAGACAACGAGCACCACCGTCTCATTCTCCATAATTTTCTTCCTTTAGATCTCTGTAAGGAGTTAGATTTTATACACAAGAGTTGTTGTACGGTAGGGTACAAGCCCAATGTGTTGTCTACAACACTATCTCATCTTGTTGTTGTGAGCACGTGATTTTTGCCCTAAGCAAATTATTCCTAAAAAAAATCCAAACAAAATGGTTTTCCTTTATTTTTACAATTTTGTTGATATTTGTTGCATTTTTGTGCATAATAACTCATATTAAAAATACAAAAAATATGCATTTGCATTAGGAATTTAATTTTACATTTTTAGTATCAAGTAGGTATTAATTCATTTTAGAACAATTTAAAAAAAATCACAAAAATAGTTTATTTTAGCATTTTTTTATTATTTTAATTAGAAATTATTACAAAATAGTTATTAAATAATTTTAGGCTTTAATTAGTTTAATATTTCAATTTTATAAAATCAGAAAACAAATTTGATATAAAATATATAAGCTGGAAAATACAAAAATACAAATAAAAAAAATAAATACAAATTGAAAATACAAAATGAGTAAAAAACAAGAAAAGTAAATAAAAGATAAGAGGAAGGAAAAGGGCTGTTAAATAAATTGGGCCATTTGCCCAAGCCCAAATCAGTGCTACACGCCCAAGCCCGAACCCCCTGATCCGGTCTGCCTACTAGTATATAACCAAACGACGCCGTTTAGAATCTTTTAATCTCAGCCCTTGATCATTCTTAATCCAACGGTCACAGCCTGATCTCTCATAAAATCAAAACGACACCGTGTGGTGCCCGGCTAATCTGAGCCGTTCAAATTGATTCATCCAATGGCCAAAAAACAATACACCAAATTAAATAAAATACATTAACCTAATTCATTTTTCAATATTCATTCCTCTTCGTCTCTGTCCCCACCCAAACCCTAATCGCCTGTTCCACTGTCGACCCCGCCGGAACCCTCGCCGGCGGGAAACATCTCTTATACCAAAATTATACCGTTGGACCGCCATAAACTCCTCTTTCCACCCCTCTATTTGATTGCCTTCAAATATCACTCAATCTCTTTGAATAATAAATCTTGTCTCGCCGGAACCCTAACTCCAGCAAACGACACTTCATCCAAATCAACCCAAATTAACATCCCAACACCTTCTCTCCTTCCCCTACACAACCCTTAGAATCTTGAGTCTCAAATCTAACCGGAGTGTCTCAAATATGGGTCTGAAAGTTTTCCGGTGAGTCAAAATTTCACAAAAAATGCCGCGAAGCTCTCCTCTTCTGTTCTTAAGGATCTTGGTGCCTAGGTAGACGGTCAAGTGGCCGAAACAAGCTAAGTTATTCAATTCTCTTCTTTATTTTGTTTTAAGTGTCTGGCATGTGTTTGTCTCTTTATGTTTTTATCATATTTTTAATTGTTTTCTGTTTGTTATTAGTCTAATTAGGGTTGTCTGTTAATTTCTATTTTAAAAGTAGTATTTTTAGGTTTAAAAATCAAAATTTGATATTGTTAAGTTTTATAAATTTTGTCGTTAATTGTTGTGATCAATAGTTAAGGATAATTAGCAGTGAATTAGATTTTGGTCATGGAGAGTGTGATTTAAATTGCTCATGTTATTAATTTCTGATATTAGTACGGTTTTGATTGGTTATAGCTGTTAGATTTTGATTAGTAGTTAGTTAATCGTGGAATTAAAATAAATTAGATTTGGATTAGTGAATTCAGTGATAAAAGGTTGATTAACAGTAGATTTAATCTAGTAAATTCAGTATAGTTTCAGGGGCATTTTGGGAATATAAAAAGGGACTGGTAGTAATTAACAAAAGGAATGGAGGGTATTTTGGGTATAGAAAAATGGTTTAATAGTAATAATGATACAATTTCAGGGGTAAGAGGGGGATAAAAATGGATAGTTTAGTAATTTTTAAAGTGAAGTAGGGGTATAACAGGGATTATAAGGAAATAGAATCTTCTAGAGTGGGCTATAGTGTACATTTTAGGTAAATAATTGCACTTACTTGTGCAACAAGTCAGAAAATAAGGGGGCAAAAGAGAAAAAGGGGACTAATATGTAAATACTAAAATTTAAATTTCCCACCAGCTTTACATCTATAAATAGGCATTGATATGCCTTGTTTTAGAAGTTGGAAAAATCTGAAAATTTTCCTCCAAGCAATCTTCCTTCTTAGATCCCAATTTCGAAATTCATAACCTCAAAAACTCAAAAACATTAGAATCTAGTAGAAAAATACAAAAAAAATATTACTGTTTCATTGATCATTTAGTTTAGATTTGAAAGTTGTTCACTGATTTTCTCCGATTTCAGTAATTGAAACTCTGTGAAGTTGTAATTTGACTAGTCGAGTTATTTTTCTGGTTTAAATCTCGTGATGTTGGTTTAATCCTGGGTGTTTTGAGGATGTGACTGGATTTTTCTATCCTGTTCCTGTTGTTGTTGCTGTATAACTGAAGTTGATCCTTCCTTCTCTTTGTTGTTCTATATTCAGGTACACAGTTTTGTCATTGAAGGCTATGAGTTGCAGTATAAATTCGTGTGATGTTAAAGGCCTAAAATTCAGTTTAATTTCAAATGTCAATTGACATGTTTGAGTAGTAATTTCTTAATTTTGTTACTTTAAAATTGCTATTACATTCATTGGATTGTATAGATAAACTGGACTGGACTGTGTATACTACTATTTGCCAAATTCATACAAAGGATGATTTCAAATTAGATTAGTAGAATAAGAACATGATAGTGTTGGTTAATGTCCTATTGATTGCCTTCATAAATTCACAATACTTGTAGTTGTTATTTTCATTGTTAATTAGTAATTAAACAAGATCATGCTGCAGTATTGAATTGTTTTGAGTTTTAGCAGTATAAAAGTATAAATAATCATAGATAAAATCACGGTTTAGCCAAGTAGGATTTTAAATTTGTGGTTGATCCATATACAATTTAGAATGACTAATAGTAGAATAATGGCAATAATTGATTGAATTGAAACGCTCCTGTCGGCGGGATCAGCCAGTGTCCCCGTGTGTAAGGCCCTTTCCTGAAATAGGTCGAATAGTTCTTGTCCCATTCATACTACTGTTGGCTTATGTGCTATGTCTAGCGGCTGGTGAATCCTACCCAGTATCGGGATTTGCATTGTATTGTCCTATTAAATTCGTTCTGGTTCCATGATTAAGTATAAAAATGGCTTCAGTTCAACTTTGGATTCTGGACTAAAATATAATGGCTCAATTAGTTATGCACATTTTACTGAAATACTCATATACATAGGCCCAGACCCAAAAAAAAATATTTCTTCATTCTGTGTAGATAAGAGCTAAGTTGTATTTGGCCAAAGTTTAACTTGCATGACCTGGACCAAGTTTAAATCTCTAAAGCTTTGTTAAAGCTAAAAATGAAATTAAAGGGTTCACATACTAAATGAGGAACATGGAAAATTAATTCGTAAAATATGAAACCGGATTTTGAATTAGGTAGCGGGTTCGAGCTAAAAGGTTTTACCCTTTTGTTTGAACTCAGACTTGAATTCGAGATTCAAATTTATATTCATGAATTAATTGACTATTAGAGACAAAAAATAGAAAATTTAGCTACTTTCGTTTGGCCTTTAATAAAAATGAAAGAGACGATCCTCGCCAAATCAAAGTACACAATTGTGGGGCCCTCATTAATTACTTACTAAAAATACTTAGTATTCGGGATAGGCCGGTTAGCGAATTTTACGGCTTTCCCAAAAGATAACAATACGTTAGCCGGTTTAGGCGCGATTTTTAATAATCTTACCTTCCTAATACGGGTGTGCATTTCATTCAACCCAAATCCAAATCCGAAAACGTCGAATAAGAATGTGTCAAGGATCCGGGTGCATTTCATGTGACGTGATCCGAAAACATAGTCTTAAATGATGTTCACTTTCTTTAAAAAATAATAAATGATAAAAGCGGTAATTAATTCTAAAAAAATTATAAAAATATGATAACAAGTATCAAAAATCAAATATTTTAGCCAAATATAACAGTTGAGCGACCGTGGTGGAACCACGGAACTCGGGAATGCCTAACACCTTCTTCCGGGTTAACAGAATTCCTTACCCGAATTTCTGGTTCGCGACTGTTAAACAGAGTCAAACCCTTCCTCGATTCGAGATTCGAACCGGTGATATGGGACACCATAAATCTCCCAAGTGGCGACTTTGAATCTTAAATAAAAACGAATCCCGTTTCGATTGTCCCTAAAGTGGAAAAACTTCTTTTTATTATACCCTTTCCCGGGGTGTAGTAAAGCCTTTCGGAAAAAGGAGGTGTGACAACTCTGGCGACTCCGCTGGGGATGTTGAGCCCAGAATTTCAGTTCAGGGTTCAAGAATTCGAGCTCAGTTAAATTTTTGTATTTGGATTTATTTGATTTTGCTACATGTTCCATGCCTTATGTGTTAAATGTTTTACCGCTTTAATATTTATTGGAATTGTATATAAACTGTCGCGAATCCTTCCCTCTTTCTGAGTCTTCTACATCATGGAGAAGGGTGCACTTCGTGTAGCTTCTCTTCTGTTAGATTTTTTTTTTTCAAATTCGAACGAGGTTTGGATAAGTTGCAAAGCCGGGCGAGCTTCTGTATCCCCGGTACGCTGCCTCCCCCTCGGCCCGAGTTGTCCGCTTGGGTAAGCCAGGTCTAGACCAATACACCTAGAAGAACAATAAACTCATGCCGGATCCCTAGTAGGACACTTATTTGCATCACGTGCATTTTGACTTAGGGGACTCAACACAGGGGTTGGGTCCGTCTAGGACAAGTAACCCGAATTAAAATGATCATCCTGATGCATATTACGTGCTACTTTGCATTTATTTGCTCGGCTTCGTATGTTGACCGGCTTGTATACAATGAGAGAAAAATTATAAAAATAGCAGTGTTAGGATTGAGTGAGGGTAATCATTTGTTTGAAAAACCAATGCCCAAATAATACCGAAATGCTGCCGGATTTTTTGAAAAATGAAAAAAAAATATAAATAACAGTAAAAGAGAAAATATTTGTAAAATAGAAAGGAAATTGTCGGTCAAAAATAATTTTGATTTTTGGCCAATCAGCCCGAACTACGCTGGCTTGATTCTCACCACGTGTGAGATACGTAGGCAATCCTTGACGGGTCCAACCACACCTTTTGCAAAAATAGCCGAAAAATGTCAAAATTTTAATTTTGTTATAAATAAGTTGGGTGATGCTATTCTTGTTTAAAATAAGTCGAATGTCCCTCAAAAGGACGCCGGAAGGTCGTTTTTGCAAGAACAGCCACTCTGAGTCAACTTTAAATAATTTGCAGGCACAACCTTAAAATCTCCCTATCGGAAGTGCTGAAAGTCTGTATCCGCAAAAATCAAGTTTGGTCATTTAATAACTTTTTAAAAATAGCCACTTTTTCAAATAAGCCATTACATGGCCGGTTTTTGCTAAAATAGCCACAATTGACATTAAAACTTTCTTAGTCTTGCGTTGGCCTGTGGTGATGCTGAGTGATGCCCCATGGGCCTCAGGATGAGAAATTTTGATGTAATTTTAATCATTGAGTATGTAGCTTCTTAAATGAAAATTTTTGCAAAAAAATAGCCACTTTTCCTTCAATCATTAAATTCCTTCAAATAAAATGTGCAGGATGAATTCGAATGACATAGAAACCTTCTCAGTACTGAGCGAGATACCCCTTAAGCTCCATATGTGGTGGGATGACCTCGGAGTGGAAAGCAAAAAATCAGTGGTAAATATTCTGGGTGGCCTTGTGGGACTTATGAACATAAAACCAAGAAAGGATATTGTCGAAGCATTGATACCGTTTTGGGATCCGACTCGAAATGTCTTCAGATTCTCTGATTGTGAGCTCATACCAACATTGGAAGAAATAGCAGGGTATGCCGGTCTTAACGGAAAAATGCGAAATAGATATCCCTTGTCACCAAGAACGGTCACACTCCACAGGTTTTTAGATTTGCTGAGTATCAGTCGGGATGTCCAAGACCCGTGTCTAGAGGATGGATGTTGTACTTTACATTTTCTTTATCATCGATATGGAAACCCGAGGGGTTTCGAAGAACCCAACACCGGACACCGGCCTGACACATGCTGGAAATAAAGACAAATGGGAGGCTCGGCGAGGGTTAGCATTTATGGTGGCCTTCCTAAGAATCGTAATTTGCCCAAGGAAAGATGGAAATATAGACCTCGGACTAGTAGGAATGGTGGATGTAGCTATGAAGAAACCTACTAGCACGGTGGTTTCTTTGATTGTAGCAGAGATATATCGGGCTTTAACTAAATGTCGGGAAGGGGAGAAATTATTTCAGGGGTGTAATCTCTTATTGCAAATGTGGATCCAAGAACATTTATGCCATCGCTCGGGCTACATGAATTTCGGGTTGACTGGACTTAGTTGCATCAATGAGTTTGAAACCCGGGTTACAGGCATCAAATTTCCCGAAGGTGTTGAGGCTTGGTCACCATGTTTGAGATCTTTAAATGCGTATAAGGTTGAGTGGGCTTATGGGTGGCTTCCCGATACTGAAGTTGTCTACACTTCAGCAGAAGTCCCATATATTCTTCTAATAGGCATTTGGAGCATACAACCTTACGCACCTTACATGGTCCTGCGGCAATTTGGGAGGTTCCAAACAATACATAATGATGAGGATTTGAGTGAACAAATTATTGAGTTGGGTCCCAAAGCTACCTTCCTGGAAGCAAGAATTAGAAAGATATGGAATGAAAGCCAGTTTCTACAACCTGACACTATGGTACAAGATCGAGCAAAAGGTGAAGTGGACCCCAAGTATTTGACTTGGTTCGGCAAAAGGTTCCAGATTCCCGGGAGACCCGCTAAGAGACCCCATGTACAATAATTTACTGATGGAGCCCAAGTCCAATGGGAATGGTTAGCAAAAGAGAAAGAATACCGAGCTAAAATTGGGTCGTTGGAGCAACAGATGCGGGACCTTCAATTTGAGAAAAGTGTGCAAAGTGCGGCTGATGAAGGGGAGAAAAAGAAATTGGCCCAGGAAAATGAAACTCTTAAGGCACAGATTCAACAAATGAAAATCGATGCTAGAAATCGAGAAAGAAGCGTGTCTGATGAACGATTGATCAAGGGGTTGAAAAAACAAATCTCGGATTGCCAAGAAGAGTTAGAAAAATATGAAAGGAACATGGCGAGACTTTGAGCACACTGGGCCAAGAAAACCGAGGAAATGGCCCAACATGTTCAACAGATAAAAAGAGACTATGAAGGGACCATTGCCAACATGAGAAGAAAAGCAAATGCTCGGGAAGAAAAAGCGGCCCTGTTAGACAAAAATTTTCAGCCTAAAAGGGATCATTGTTATGAGATGATTGCTGAAATGCAAAAGGAAATAAAATTACTACAAGATCTTCATCTCCAAGATTCTCAAGTACTTGCAGCCCGGACCAGACAAATAAGTCGACTTCTCCAGGAAAAGGGCCAAATTAGGGAAAGAATTCAAGGCATTGCACGCTATGTTATTAAAGGGTGCCAATATGGTGAAAAGATGGGTTATGCCACTTCTTCTGCAGCAGTGATGATATTTGTTCGACAAATTATGAATGATTTGGAGCAATTACAAAAGGGTCTTGCGAGCAGGCCGGCGGCGATGCCGAATGATGCCCCACGGGCCCCAGGGTTTGAAGCTTTGATGTACTCTTAAAAAGAAAAATAGTAGCAAAAATTTTGAGTCTGGAATATTAGCTTAGTATTGATGTAATCATTTGTCATTAATGAAATTTGAAAATTCCCAAAAAATTGTATTTGTATTTTTCCTTATAGGCAATATTTATAGGACTGATCGTAACCATATAACAATACAAGTCAAAAGAATAGTGAAAAATAAAGAAAAGTGAAAATGAAAAAGAAAGAAAAATAAAGAGAGAGAGAAAAGCCGCAACAAAAGAATTGGCAAAGCAAAGAAAAG
This sequence comes from Nicotiana glauca, assembly GCA_026770625.1. Taxonomy (NCBI): domain Eukaryota; kingdom Viridiplantae; phylum Streptophyta; class Magnoliopsida; order Solanales; family Solanaceae; genus Nicotiana; species Nicotiana glauca. Next base: position 69,890 of record MU780981.1, read on the forward strand.
GCAAGAATAAAAGAAAAACCATAATTGAGAAAGCCGGGATGATGCATGTGGCCAAGCAAAATTGTTTAAGTGCATCTATGCTCCCAATGTGCGATTATTTGATTGATAATGCCCTAACCACTAATAAAATTGTT
>MDKF010751045.1:0-13479 GCA_026770625.1 Nicotiana glauca
CATATCGAGTTTTAGCAAACTGGCGCCCACCAGGAGAATAAGGGAATACATTTCAAGTTTTAGCAATCAGGCGCCTACCTAGATAACAAGGGAATACATTTCATGTTTTGGTAATCAAGCGCCCACCTGGAGAAAAAGGGAATACATTTCTAGTTTTAGCAATCAGTCGCCCACCAGGAGAACAAAGGAATACATTTCAAGTTTTAGCATTAAGTCGCCCACCTGGACAACAAAGGAATACATTTCAAGTATGAGCAATCAGGCACCCACCTGGATAACAAGGGAATACATTTCAAGTTTTGGAAATCAGGCGCCCACCTGGAGAACAAGGGAATAAATTTCACGTTTTAGCAATAAGTCTCCCATCTGGAGAACAAGGGAATACATTTCAAGTTTTAGCATTAAGATGCCCACCTGGACAACAAAGGAATACATTTCAAGTTTTAGCAATCAGGCGCCCACATGGATAACAAGGGAATACATTTCAAGTTTTGGTGATCAGGCACCCACCTATAGAACAAGGGAATACATTTCAAGTTTTAGCAATCAGGGGCCTACCTGAATAACAAGGGAATACAGTTCAAGTTTTAGCAATCAAGCGCCTACCTGGATAAAAAAGGAATACATTTCAAGTTTTAGCAATCAGGTGCCCACCTGGATAACTAGGGAAAACATTTCAAGTTTTGGTAATCAGACGCCTACCTGAAAAACAAGGGAATACATTTCAAGTTTTAGCAATCAGTCGCCCACTTAGAGAACAAGGGACTATATTACAAGTTTTAGCAGTCAGGCGCCAACCGGGATAACAAGGAAATAAATTTGGCATTTTAGCAATCAAGCGCCCACCTGAGAACAAGGGAATACATTTTGCATTTTTGCAATCTGGCACCCTCCTGAATAGTAGGGGAATACATTTCAAGTTTTAGTTATCAGGCGCCCACCTGGAAAACAAGGGAATACAATCCGAGTTTTAGCAATCAGACACCCACCTAAATAACAAGAGAATACATTTTGAAGTTCTAGTAATCAAGCGCCCACTTGAAGAACAAGGGAATACACATAAAGTTTTGGCAATTAGGTGCCTACGTGGACAACAAGCGAATACATTTCAGGTGTTGGTAATCAGCTGCCCACCTGGAGAACAAGTGAATACATTTCATGTTTTAGCAATCGGGCGCCCACTAGAAGAACAAGGGAATACATTTCAAGTTTTAGACAACAGGTGCCCACCAGGATAACAAGGGAATACATTTCGAGTTTTCGCAATCAGGCGCCCTTATGGAGAAAAAGGGAATACATTTCAAGTTTTAGCAATAAGGCGCCCACCTGGACAACAAGGAATTCATTTCAAGTGCTTGCAATCAGGCACCTACCTGGATAACAAGGGAATACATTTCAAGTTTTGGTAATCAGGCGCCCACCTACAAAACAAGGGTATAAATTTCAAATTTTAGCAATCAGGCGCCCACCCGGATAACAAGGGAATACATTTCGAGTTTTAGCAATTAGACGCCCACCTGGATAAAAAGGGAATACATATCATGTTTTAGCAATCTGGCGCCCACCAGGAGAATATGGGAATACATTACAAGTATTAGCAATCAGGCGCCCACCTAGATAACAAGGGAATACATTTCAAATTTTGGTAATCAGGCGCCCACCTGGAGAACAAAGGAATACATTTGAAGTTGTAACAATCAGGCACCCACCTGGATAACAAGGGAATACATTTCAAAATTTGGTAATCAGGCGCCCACCTTGAAAACAAGGGAATACATTTCAAGTTTTAGCAATCAGACGCCCACCTGAATAACAAGAGAATACATTTTGCAGTTCTAGTAATTAGGCGCTCACTTGAAGAACAAGGGAATACAGATAAAGTTTTAGCAATTAGGCGCCTACCTAGACAACAAGCGAATACATTTCAGGTTTTGGTAATAAGGTGCCCACCTGGAGAACAAGTGAATACATTTCATGTTTTAGCAATCGAGCGCCCACAAGAAGAACAAGGGAAAACATTTCAAGTTTTAGCAATCAGTTGCCCACCCGGATAACAAGGGAATACATTTCGAGTTTTAGCAATCAGGTGCCCATATGGAGAAAAAGGAAATGCATTTCAAGTTTTAGCAATAAGGCGCCCACCTGGACAACAAGGGAATACATTTCAAGTTTTTGCAATCAGGCGCCCACCTGGAGAACAAGGGAATACATTCCAAGTTTTGGTAATCAAGCGCCCACCTATAGAACAAGGGAATACATTCCAAGTTTTGGTAATCAAGCGCCCACCTATAGAACAAGGGAATACATTCCAAGTTTTGGTAATCAAGCGCCCACCTATAGAACAAGGGAATACATTCCAAGTTTTGGTAATCAAGCGCCCACCTATAGAACAAGGGAATACATTCCAAGTTTTGGTAATCAAGCGCCCACCTATAGAACAAGGGAATACATTCCAAGTTTTGGTAATCAAGCGCCCACCTATAGAACAAGGGAATACATTCCAAGTTTTGGTAATCAAGCGCCCACCTATAGAACAAGGGAATACATTCCAAGTTTTGGTAATCAAGCGCCCACCTATAGAACAAGGGAATACATTCCAAGTTTTGGTAATCAAGCGCCCACCTATAGAACAAGGGAATACATTCCAAGTTTTGGTAATCAAGCGCCCACCTATAGAACAAGGGAATACATTCCAAGTTTTGGTAATCAAGCGCCCACCTATAGAACAAGGGAATACATTCCAAGTTTTGGTAATCAAGCGCCCACCTATAGAACAAGGGAATACATTCCAAGTTTTGGTAATCAAGCGCCCACCTATAGAACAAGGGAATACATTCCAAGTTTTGGTAATCAAGCGCCCACCTATAGAACAAGGGAATACATTCCAAGTTTTGGTAATCAAGCGCCCACCTATAGAACAAGGGAATACATTCCAAGTTTTGGTAATCAAGCGCCCACCTATAGAACAAGGGAATACATTCCAAGTTTTGGTAATCAAGCGCCCACCTATAGAACAAGGGAATACATTCCAAGTTTTGGTAATCAAGCGCCCACCTATAGAACAAGGGAATACATTCCAAGTTTTGGTAATCAAGCGCCCACCTATAGAACAAGGGAATACATTCCAAGTTTTGGTAATCAAGCGCCCACCTATAGAACAAGGGAATACATTCCAAGTTTTGGTAATCAAGCGCCCACCTATAGAACAAGGGAATACATTCCAAGTTTTGGTAATCAAGCGCCCACCTATAGAACAAGGGAATACATTCCAAGTTTTGGTAATCAAGCGCCCACCTATAGAACAAGGGAATACATTCCAAGTTTTGGTAATCAAGCGCCCACCTATAGAACAAGGGAATACATTCCAAGTTTTGGTAATCAAGCGCCCACCTATAGAACAAGGGAATACATTCCAAGTTTTGGTAATCAAGCGCCCACCTATAGAACAAGGGAATACATTCCAAGTTTTGGTAATCAAGCGCCCACCTATAGAACAAGGGAATACATTCCAAGTTTTGGTAATCAAGCGCCCACCTATAGAACAAGGGAATACATTCCAAGTTTTGGTAATCAAGCGCCCACCTATAGAACAAGGGAATACATTCCAAGTTTTGGTAATCAAGCGCCCACCTATAGAACAAGGGAATACATTCCAAGTTTTGGTAATCAAGCGCCCACCTATAGAACAAGGGAATACATTCCAAGTTTTGGTAATCAAGCGCCCACCTATAGAACAAGGGAATACATTCCAAGTTTTGGTAATCAAGCGCCCACCTATAGAACAAGGGAATACATTCCAAGTTTTGGTAATCAAGCGCCCACCTATAGAACAAGGGAATACATTCCAAGTTTTGGTAATCAAGCGCCCACCTATAGAACAAGGGAATACATTCCAAGTTTTGGTAATCAAGCGCCCACCTATAGAACAAGGGAATACATTCCAAGTTTTGGTAATCAAGCGCCCACCTATAGAACAAGGGAATACATTTCTAGTTTTAGCAATCAGTCGCCCACCAGGAGAACAAAGGAATACATTTCAAGTTTTAGCATTAAGTCGCCCACCTTGACAACAAAGGAATACATTTCAAGTTTTAGCAATCAGGCACCCACCTGGATAACAAGGGAATACATTTCAAGTTTTGGTAATCAAGCGCCCACCTATAGAACAAGGGAATACATTTCAAGTTTTAGTAATCAGTAGTAATCAGGCCCCCACCTGGAAAACAAGGGAATACATTTCAAGTTTTAACTATCAAGCACCCACCAGGATAACAAGGGAATACATTTAAAGTTCTAGTAATCAGGCACCGACCTGAAGAACAAAGGAATACATTTAATGTATTAGCAATTAGTCGCCCACCTAGACAACAAGTGAATACATTTCAGGTTTTGGTAATTAGGCGCCCAGCTGGAGAACAAGGGAATACATTTCATGTTTTAGCAATTAGGTGCCGACTTGAAGAACCAGGGAATGCATTTCAAGTTTTAGCAATCAGGTGCCCACCCGAATGACAAGGGAATACATTTCGAGTTTTAGCAATCAGGTGCCCATATGGAGGAAAAGGGAATATATTTCAAGTTTTAACAAAAAGGCGCTCACCTGGACAACAAGGGAATACAATTCAAGTTTTAGCAAGCAGGCGCCCACTTGGATAACAAGGGAATACATTTCAAGTTTTGGTAATCAAGCGCCCACCTATAGAACAAGGGAATACATATTGAATTATAGCAATTAGGCGCCTACCCGGATAACAAGGGAAAACATTTCGAGTTTAAGCAATCAGGCGGCCATATGGTGAACAAGAAAATACATTTCAAGTTTTAGTAATAAGGTGCCCACCTGGACAACAAGGGAACACATTTCAAGTTTTAGCAATCAAGCGCCAACCTGGATAACAAGGGAATACATTTCAAGTTTTGGTAATCAGGCGCCCACCTGGAGAACAATGGAATACATTTCAAAATTTAGCAATCAGTCCCCCTCCAGGAGAACAAGGGAATACATTTCATGTTTTAGCAATCAGGCGCCAACCTGGATAACATGGGAATAAAATTCCTATTTTATCAATCATGCGCCTAGCCGAATAACAAGGGAATGGATTTCGCATTTTAGCAATCTGGAACTCTCCTGTATAACAAAGGAATACATTTCAAGTTTTAGAAATCAGGCACTCACCTGGAAAATAGGGGAATACATTTCAAGTGGTAGTAATCAGGCGCGCACCTGGATAACAAGGGAACACATTTCAAGTTTTTACAATCAGGCGCCCACCTGGAGAACAAGGGAATACATTTAAAGTTTTAGCAATTAGGCACCCACCTGGACAACAAGGGAATACATTTTATGTTTAAGCAATCAGACGCCGACCTGGATAACAAGCGAATACATTTCAAGTTTTGCAAATCAGGCGCCCACCTGTAGAACAAGGGAATACATTTCTAGTTTTAGCAATCAGTCGCCCACCAGGAGAACAAAGGAATACATTTCAAGTTTTAGCATTAAGTCGCCCACCTGGACAACAAAGGAATACATTTCAAGTTTTAGCAATCAGGCACCCACCTGGATAACAAGGGAATACATTTCAAATTTTGTAATCAGGCGCCCACCTATAGAATAAGGGAATACATTTCAAGTTTAAGCAATCACTCACCCACCTGCGAAACAACGAAATACATTTAATGTTTTAGCAATTTGGCGCCTACCTGGATAACAAGGGAATACATTTCGAGTTTTACTAATCATGCGTCTACTTGGAGAACAAGTGAATACATTTCAAGTTTTAGCAATCAGTCGCCCACCTGGAGAACATGGGAATACATTTCAAGTTTAAGCAGTCAGGTCCAACCTAGATAACACTGGAATAAATTTTATGTTTTAGCAATCATGCGCCCACCCGAAGAACAAGGGAATACATATCAAGTTTTAGCAATCTGGTGCGCACCCGGATAACAAGGGAATACATTTTGAGCTTTTGTAGTCAGGCGCCCATATGGAGAAAAAGGGAATACATTTCTAGTTTTAGCAATAAGGCGCTCACCTGGACAATAAGGGAATATATTTCAAGCTTTAGTAATCAAGCGCCGACCTGGATAACAAGGGAATACATTTTAAGTTTTGGTAATCAGGCGCCCACCTATAGAACAAGGGAATACATTTCAAATTTTAGCAATCAGGTGCCCACCCGGATAACAAGGGAATACATTTTGAGTTTTAGCAATCAGGCGCCCATACGGATGAAAAGGGAATACATTTCATGTTTTAGCAATAAGGCGCCTACCTGGACAACAAGGGAATACAATTCAAGTTTTAGCAATCAGGCGCCCACTTGGATAACAAGGAAATACATTTCAATTTTTGGTAATCAAGCGCCCACCTGAAGAACAAGGGAATACATATCGAATTATAGCAATTAGGCGCCCTCCCGGATAACAAGGGAAAACATTTCCAGTTTAAGCAATCAGGCGGCCATATGGTAAACAAGAAAATACATTTCAAGTTTTAGTAATAAGGCGCCCGCCTGGACAACAAGGGAATACATTTCAAGTTTTAGCAATCAAGCGCCCACCTGGATAACAAGGGAATACATTTCAAGTTTTGGTAATCAGGCGCCCACCTGGAGAACAAAGGAATACATTTCAAGTTTTAGCAATCAGTCCCCCTCCAGGAGAACAAGGGAATACATTTCATATTTTAGCAATCAGGCGCCAACCTGGATAATAAGGGAATAAATTTCCTATTTTATCAATCATGCCCCTAGCCGGATAACAAGGGAATAGATTTCGCATTTTAGCAATCTGGCACCCTCCTGGATAACAAAGAAATACATTTCAAGTTTTAGAAATCAGGCACTCACCTGGAAAATAGGGGAATTCATTTCAAGTGTTAGCAATCAGGCGCGCACCTGGATAACATGGGAATACATTTCAAGTTTTAGCAATCAGGCGCCCACCTGGAGAACAAGGGAATACATTTAAAGTTTTAGCAATTAGGCGCCCACCGGGACAACAAGGGAATACATTTTAGGTTTTAGCAATCAGGCGCCGACCTAGATAACAAGGGAATACATTTCATGTTTTGCAAATCAGGCGCCCACCTGTAGAACAATGGAATACATTTCGAATTTTAGCAATCAGGCGCCCATCCGGATAACAAGGGAATACATTTCATGTTTTAACAGTCTGGCGCCCATCTAAATAGCAAGGGAATACATTTCAAGTTTTAGCAATCAATCGCCCACTTGCGAAACAACGGAATACATTTAAAGTTTTAGCAATTTGGCGCCCACCTGGATAACAAGGGAATACATTTCGAGTTTTACTAATCATGCGCCTACTTGGAGAACAAGTGAATACATTTCAAGTTTTAGCAATCAGTCGCCCATCTGGAGAACATGGGAATACATTTCAAGTTTAAGCAGTCAGGTCCAACCTAGATAACAAGGGAATAAATTTTGAGTTTTATCAATCATGCGCCCACCCGGAGAACAAGGGAATACATATCAAGTTTTAGCAATCTGGTGCGCACCCGGATAACAAGGGAATACATTTTGAGCTTCTGCAGTCAGGCGCCCATATGGAGAAAAAGGAAATACATTTATAGTTTTAGCAATAAGGCAAGCACTTGGACAACAAGGGAATACATTTCAAGTTTTAGCAATCAGGCGCCGACCTGGATAACAAGGGAATACATTTCAAGTTTTGGTAATCAGGCGCCTACCTGTAGAACAAGGGAATACATTTCAAATTTTAGCAATCAGGTGCCCACCCGGATAACAAGGGAATACATTTCGAGTTTTAGCAATTAGACGCTCACCCTGATAACAAGGGAATACATTTCAAGTTTTAGCAATCATGCGCCCACCCGGAGAACAAGGGACTACAATTTGCGTTTTAGCAATTAGGAACCCACCTGGATAACATGGGAATACATGTCAAGTTTTGGCAATCAGGCACCCACCTGGAAAACAATGGAATACATTTCATGTTTTAGCAATCAGTCGCCCACCTGGAGAACAAGGGAATACATTTCAATTTTTAACAGTCAGGCGCCATACTGGATAACAAGGGAATAAATTTCGAGATTTAGCAATCATGCACCTACCCAGAGAACAAGTGAATACATCTCGCATTTTAGCAATCAGGCACCCTCCTGGATAACAAGGGAATACATTCCGTGTTTTAGAAATCAGGCGCTCACCTGGAAGCCAAGGGAATACATTTCAAGTTTTAGCAATCAGGCATCCACATGGATAATAAGGGAATACATTTCAAGTTTTAGCAATTAGGCGCCCACATGAAGGACAAGGGAATACATTTAAAGTTTTAGCAGTTAGGCGACCACCTGGACAACAAGAGAATACATTTTAGGTTTTGGTAATCAGGCGCCCACCTGGAGAACAAGGGAATACATTTCGAGTTTTTGCAATCAGGCGCCCACATGGAGAACAAGGGAATACATTTCATGTTTTGGAATTTAGACACCCACCTGGAAAATAAAGGAATACATTTCATGTTTTTGGCAATTTGGCGCCCACCCGGATAACAAGGGAATACATTTCAAATTTTGGTAATCAGGCGCCCACCAATAGAACAAGGGAATACATTTACAGTTTTTGCAATCAGGCGTCAACCTTGATAAAAAGGGAATAAATTTTGAGTTTTAGCATTCATGCGCCCACCCAGAGAACAAGGGAATACAATTTGTGTTTAAGCAATCAGTCACCCACCTGAATAGCATGGGAATGCATTACAAGTTTTAGCAATCAGGCGCCCACCTAGAAAATAAGGGAATGTATTTCAAGTTTTAGCAATCAGTCGCCCACCTGGAGAACAATGGAATACATTTCAAGTTTTAGCAGTCAGGTGCCAACCTGGATAACAATGGAATACATTTCAAGTTTTTGTAATCAGGAACCTACCTATAGAACAAGGGAATACATTTCAAGTTTTAGCAATCAGGGGCCCACCTGAATAACAAGGGAATACAATTCAAGTTTTAGCAATCAAGTGCCCACCTGGATAAAAAAGGAATACATTTCAAGTTTTAGCAATCTGGTGCCCACCTGGATAACAAGGGAATACATTTCAAGTTTTGGTAATCAGGCGCCTACCTGAAGAACAAGGGAATACATTTCAAGTTTTAGCAATCAGTCGCCCACTTGGAGAACAAGGGAGTACATTTCAAGTTTTAGCAGTCAGGCGCCAACCTGGATAACAAGGGAATAAATTTGGCATTTTAGCAATCAAGCGCCCACCGGAGAACAAGGGAGTACATTTTGCATTTTAGCAATCTGGCACCCTCCTGGATAGCAAGGGAATACATTTCAAGTTTTAGTTATCAGGCGCCCACCTGGAAAACAAGGGAATAAAATTCGAGTTTTAGCAATCAGACACCTACCTGAATAACAAGAGAATACATTTTGAAGTTCTAGTAATCAAGCGCCCACTTGAAGAACAAGGGAATACACATAAAGTTTTGGCAATTAGGCGCCTACCTGGACAACAAGCGAATACATTTCAGGTTTTGGTAATCAGGTGCCCACCTGGAGAACAAGTGAATACATTTCATGTTTTAGCAATCGGGCGCCCACTAGAAGAACAAGGGAATACATTTCAAGTTTTAGCAATTAGGTGCCCACCCGGATAACAAGGGAATACATTTCGAGTTTTAGCAATCAGGCGCCCTTATGGAGAAAAGGGGAATACATTTCAAGTTTTAGCAATAAGGCGCCCACCTGGACAACAAGGGAATACATTTCAAGTGTTTGCAATCAGGCGGCCACGTGGATAATAAGGGAATACATTTCAAGTTTTGGTAATCAGGCGCCCACCTACAAAACAAGGGAATACATTTCGAATTTTAGCAATCAGGCGCCCGCCCGAATAACAAGGGAATACATTTCGAGTTTTAGCAATTAGACGCCCACCCGGATAAAAGGGGAATACATATCATGTTTTAGCAATCTGGCGCCCACCAGGAGAATAAGGGAATACATTTCAAGTTTTAGCAATCGGGCGCCCACCTAGGTAACAAGGGAATACATCTGAAATTTTGGTAATCAGGCGCCCACCTGGAGAACAAGGGAATACATTTCAAGTTTTAGCAATCAGTCGCCCACCAGGAGAAAAATGGAATACATTTCAAGTTGTAGCAATCAGGCACCCACCTGGATAACAAGGGAATACATTTCAAATTTTGGTAATCAGGCACCCACCAATAGAACAAGGGAATATATTTCAAGTTTTTGCAATCAGGCGTCAACCTGGATAAAAAGGGAATAATTTTTGAGTTTTAGCAATCATGCGCCCACCCAGAGAACAAGGTAATACAATTCGTGTTTAAGCAATCAGTCACCCACCTGAATAGCATGGGAATGCATTTCAAGTTTTAGCAATCAGGCGCTCACCTAGAAAACAAGGGAATGTATTTCAAGTTTTAGCAATCAGTCGCCCACCTGGAGAACAACGGAATACATTTCAAGTTTTAGCAGTTAGGTGCCAACCTGGATAACAATGGAATACATTTCAAGTTTTGGTAATCAGGAACCCACCTATAGAACAAGGGAATACATTTCAAGTTTTAGCAATCAGGTGCCCACCTGGATAACAAGGGAATACATTTCAAGTTTTGGTAATCAGACGCCTACCTGAAGAACAAGGGAATACATTTCATGTTTTAGCAATCAGTCGCCCACTTGGAGAACAAGGGAGTACATTTCACGTTTTAGCAGTCAGGCGCCAACCTGGATAACAAGGGAATAAATTTGGCATTTTAGCAATCAAGCACCCACCGGAGAACAAGGGAATACATTTTGTATTTTAGCAATCTAGCACCCTCCTGGATAACAGGGGAATACATTTCAAGTTTTAGTTATCAGGCGCCCACCTGGAAAACAAGGGAATACAATTCGAGTTTTAGCAATCAGACACCCACCTGAATAACAAGAGAATACATTTTGAAGTTCTAGTAATCAAGTGCCCACTTGAAGAACAAGGGAATACACATAAAGTTTTGGTAATCAGGTGCCCACCTGGAGAACAAGTGAATACATTTCATGTTTTAGCAATCGGGCGCCCACTAGAATAACAGGGGAATACATTTCAAGTTTTAGCAATCAGGTGCCCAACCGGATAACAAGGGAATACATTTCGAGTTTTAGCAATCAGGCGCCCTTATGGATAAAAAGGGAATACATTTCAAGTTTTAGCAATAAGGCACCCACCTGGACAACAAGGGAATACATTTCAAGTGTTTACAATCAGGCGCCCACCTGGATAATAAGGGAATACATTTCATGTTTTGGTAATCAGGCGCCCACCTGCAAAACAAGGGAATACATTTCGAATTTTAGCAATCAGGCGCCCACCCAGATAACAAGGGAATACATTTCAAATTTTGGTAATCAGGCGCCCACCTGGAGAACAAGGGAATACATTTCAAGTTTTAGCAATCAGTCGCCCACCAGGAGAACAAAGGAATACATTTCAAGTTGTAGCAATAAGGCACCCTCCTGGATAACAAGGGAATACATTTCAAGTTTTGGTAATCAGGCGCCCACCTTGAAAACAAGGGAATACATTTCAAGTTTTAGCAATCAGACACCCACCTGAATAACAAGAGAATACATTTTGAAGTTCTAGTAATTAGGCGCCCACTTGAAGAACAAGGCAATACACATAAAGTTTTAGCAATTAGGCGCCTACCTGGACGAAAAGCGAATACATTTCAGGTTTTGGTAATAAGGTACCCACCTGGAGAACAAGTGAATACATTTCATGTTTTAGCGATAGAGCGCCCACTAGAAGAACAAGGGAAAACATTTCATGTTTTAGCAATCAGTTGCCCACCCGGATAACAAGGTAATACATTTTGAGTTTTAGCAATCAGGCGCCTATATGGAGAAAAAGGGAATACATTTCAAGTTTTAGCAATAAGGTTCCCACCTGGACAACAAGGGAATACATTTCAAGTTTTTGCAATCAGGCGCCCACGTGGATAACAAGGGAATACATTTCAAGTTTTGGTAATCAGGCGCCCACCTGCATAACAAGGGAATACATTTCGAATTTTAGCAATCAGGCACCCACCCGGGTAATAAGGGAATACATTTCGAGTTTTAGCAATTGGACGCCCACCCGAATAAAAGGGGAATACATATCATGTTTTAGCAATCTGGCGCCCACCAAGAGAATCAGGGAATACATTTCAAGTTTTAGCAATCAGGCGCCCACCTAGATAACAAGGGAATACATTTCAAGTTTTAGCAATCAGGCACCCACCTGGATAACAAGGGAATACATTTCAAGTTTTGGTAATCAGGCGCCCACTATAGAACAAGGGAATACATTTCAAGTTTTAGTAATCAGTAGTAATCAGGCCCCCACCTGGAAAACAAGGGAATACATTTCAAGTTTTAACTATCAAGCACCCACCAGGATAACAAGGGAATACATTTAAAGTTCTAGTAATCAGGCACCGACCTGAAGAACAAAGGAATACATTTAATGTTTTAGCAATTAGTCGCCTACCTGGACAACAAGTGAATACATTTCAGGTTTTGGTAATCAGGCTCCTAGCTGGAGAACAAGGGAATACATTTCATGTTTTAGCAATCAGGTGCCCACTTGAAGAACCAGGGAATACATTTCAAGTTTTAGCAATCAGGTGCCCACCCGGATGACAAGGGAATACATTCCGTGTTTTAGCAATCAGGCGCACACCTGCAAACCAAGGGAATACATTTCAAGTTTTAGCAATCAGGCATCCACGTGGATAACAAGGGAATACATTTCAAGTTTTAGCAATCAGGCGTCCACATAAAGAACAAGGGAATACATTTAATGTTTTAGCAATTAGGCGCCCACCTGGACAACAAGCGAATACATTCCAGGTTTTGGTAATCAGGCACCCACCTGGAGAACAAGGGAATACATTTCACGTATTAGCAATCAGGTGCCCACCCGAAGAACAAGGGAATGCATTTCAAGTTTTAGCAATCAGGTGCCCACCCATATAACAAGGGAATACATTTCGAGTTTTTGCAATCAGGCGCCCACATGGAGAACAAGGGAATACATTTCATATTTTGGAATTAAGACACCCACCTGGAAAATAAAGGAATACATTTCATGTTTTTGGCAATTAGGCGCCCACCTGGATAACAAGGGCATACATTTCAAATTTTGGTAATCAGGCACCACCAATAGAACAAGGGAATACATTTCAAGTTTTTGCAATCAGGCGTCAACCTGGATAAAAAGGGAATAAATTTTGAGTTTTAGCAATCATGTGCCCACCCAGAGAACAAGGGAATACAATTCGTGTTTAAGCAATCAGTCACCCACCTGAATAGCATGGGAATGCAATACAAGTTCTAGCAATCAGGCGCTCTCCTAGAAAACAATGGAATGTATTTCAAGTTTTAGCAATCAGTCGCCCACCTGGAGAACAATGGAATACATTTCAAGTTTTAGCAGTCA
>MU780983.1:0-24041 GCA_026770625.1 Nicotiana glauca
AAAAATTTCCGGCTACGCGTTCGGACTGCGCACGCAAATCAAGGCAATAGAAAATGAGGTTTTCAAGGCCTCGGAAGCACAAAATAGATGAGGAAAATAGGTGATGACCCTTTGGGTCGTCACAAGAAAATATACTGTATTACCTTGATGAACCAAGTTCTTCACTAATAATTCTCTTGTGTGAGTCTAAATTTGCCAAAATAGATAAAATATCATTAGTGATTAATGAGTCATTTTAACACATGGCACAAGAGTATACTATGGAAAGTATGAGACTGAGCAAGATTTAATCTAATTATATAATTTACTGACTTTGTATCCAAAATTTGTTTTTCAATTTTTTTTCATTTTTTTTGTTTAACCTTGAACTGGTCCTTTTAGGCGATCTTAATCATCCCTAATTCCAAAATGTTCCTCTCAAAGTGATATCTGCTTAAGGCTTTTGTGAAGATGTCAGCAATTTGCTTGTTAGTAGCACAAAATTCCACAGTGGCCAAGCCTTTCTCATAGTTGTCCTTAAAAAAATGGTGCCTAACATCTATGTGCTTAGTTCCCTTATGATGAACCGGTTTCTTTGTCATACTAACAGCACTAGTGTTATCACAAAAAAATAGGGATACAACTACATCAATTCCAAAGTTTAATTATTGTTATTTGATCCACAGCAATTGAGCATAACATGAAGCAACAACAACATACTCCGCTTCAGCAGTAGATAAGGCCACTTAATTTTGCTTTCTGGTAGCCCATTACACAAGACATGAACCAAGGAAGTGTGTCATACCTGAGTTGCTCTTCCTATCCACAAGGAAACCTGGATAATCAGTGCCAGCATATCCCACTATGTTTTAATTACTACCTTTTGGATACCAAAGGCAAAGGTCAGTGGTGCCTTTCAAGTATCTCAATATTCTCTTGATAGCAGTCAAGTGGGACTTCTTTTGATTTGCTTGAAATCAAGCACAAAGACCTATACTGAAAACATGTCAGGTCTGTTTGCAGTAAGATATAAAGGAGAACCAATCATTCCCCTATACAACTTCTAATCAACTGATGAACCAGGTTCATCTATATCTAATTTCGTGGATGTTGCAATAGGAGTGTCAATTTCTTTGGATGTTCCATCCTGGTTTTGTTACTGAGGAATATATTCATGGACAGGTTCCCTCGAGGTTTGAGGATCAATTCCTCTCTAGTCAGTTCCCCCTGTCATGTTGCCATGGGTGGAAGGACCTTTTGCATCTTCAGGCTGGATTGTGGTTTCACCATTTGAATTTCTTATCAGCCCAATATCTTCATTATCTTGTTCCTACTTCTTAGAAAGAATGTTCGTTTTAATAACATATACATTTTTTCTACACACATAGTTCTTTTACTATATATCTTATAAGCTTTACTATGTGAAGAATATCCCAAGAATACTCCCTCATCACTTCTGGGATCATACTTACCTAGGGAGTCTTTGTTATTACTGTGCACAAAGCACTTGCATATAAATGCCCTAAGATGGGATATATTTAGCTTTCTCCCTTTAAGTGACTCATATGGAATCTTCTTAACAAGAGGTGTAGTCATGCAACTATTTATGATGTAGCATTCAAAAATTCAGCAAACTTAGCATTTTCAAATGCAGTTCCATGATAGACCTAATTGATGCAAATTGATTACCTAGTTGTTTCTGAGTTTTTCTAACAAAAGAAGTAAACATGTCAAATGTTTCATCTTTAGATGTTAAAAATAATGTCCAAGTAAACCTAGAGTAATCATCAACAGGCACCATCACATATCTTTTACCACCGCTACTTAATGTTCTCATTGGACCACAGAGATCCATATGCACCAGTTCCTTCATTCTGGTGGTTCTTACCACTTTCTTGAATTTAAAAAAGGATCTTACCTACTTCCCCCTTGCATAAACCTCACAAACTTTTTCTTCCTTGAACTTGATGCTAGAAAGCCCTATCACCAGATCCTTGGAGACTAATTTGTTGAGTTGAATCAGACTTGCATGTCCAAGTATCTTGTGCCAAAGGAGGGAATCATTGTCCAACACACTTAATCAAGTGAGTTCATTTTCTGAAAGTGCGGACAAATCTACAATGCATGTATTGGTTACTGTTTTTCCCTGCAAAACAATCTTGTCAATGGTAAGATTAATCATAAAATATTTGTTAGTGGTGAATGCTACCAAGTTACCTTTATCACATAATTGTAATACACTGATTAGACTTTACTTTAGACCATCAATCAAGTAGACATTCTCAATAGAGTAAACATTACTCTTACCTACCTTTTCAACCCCAATGATCTCATCTTTCTTCCCATTTCCAAAAGAGACATTACCTCCTTTGAGGTCCTCAAGTGAAAGGAACTGGTTCTTGCTTCCTATCATATGCTTTGAATAGACACTATCCATGTACCATATTTTGTTGCTCCCTTCACTTGGACCCATGAAAGGAAATTAGGGGTTTGTCTTAGGAACCCAAACTAGTTTGGGCCCCTTTCTATAGGCAAAAGGGTGAATCAAATTATTTTTAGCCCAACCTGGCAGCCTATTTTTCCCTTGAACAAATTCTTTATTCTTTTGACTAGCCTTTTCTTTTGCAATACATTCACTGTTATAGTGACCAGTTTTACCATAGTGTGTGCAAATTTTGTTCTCAGGAAGTGTGAGATACTTGCTTTTGGGATCCCACTTAGGTGCAGGGGTCCCGTATCCAAGTCCTCTCTTATTTCTACTATGGTGTTCATGTAGCCATGAAAGTACGTCAGAGGATCTATTCCATTTATAGGTTCTATCTAGCTCGTGCTTAACCTTTTTTCAATCCTTCTTAAAGACTCTTATCTGCTCGTCTCTTTTGTACAACTCATCTTTCACTTTTCCTACATTTTCTTCTAAAGTGAGTTGTGTGTGATCAGATTTCTTTTTACCATTTCCTAATTTCAATTTTAGATTTTCAAATTTAAGCTCTAGGACTGTGGTATCAAGTTCATAAACCTGGTTCTTCAACTTAGCATTTTTATTATCACTTTCACCATCCCTAAGTTCCAGGTTTTTGCACTTAGCTTTCAGAATCACACACTCCTTAGACAGCTGTTTGTTTTCATTATTTAGATCCTCAGATTCATCAATGAAATCCAGGAGTAACTCAGATAGCCTTTCTTTAGACAAAAATTTAATCTTATCTTTGAGATGAATTATACTTACCTCACATTCCTCATCGGATTCTCCTATTGCCATAAGTGCTTGTTCATCTTCATCTTCATCCTTTAAGTCCTTATTTGAGCTTTCTCCCTAGGCAGCAACCATAGCCTTTGTTGATCCTTTATTCTTCTTGGATTGAACCTGTTTAAAAAGTGGAAAAAAACCACATCCCACTACTCAGTAGGATATTCCCCAACAATTCACTAAATCACTGAGCCAAAACAGCATTTACAAAATTCTTTGTAAACCTAAGGATTACCTCTAATCCCGTTGTACCTCTAAGTGTTGTGACAACTTCAAGTTAACTCTAACTTTAATACTCAAAATACCTATTACAATTGATTCTAGATAAAGCTGAAAGGTATAATATGAAAACACCTACTACAATTGAACTAGAAATAAAGAAAGACACATAAAACTCTTTATGGAACTGGTTCTTTAATCTGGTTCATATAGCTTCAGGTTTGCACACTTGAATCACATACAAACTACTTGCAAAAAGCCTTGCTATTTTGCTCTTAATTCACGATTAAGTTCTGTGTTTTTGTGCAACACTTTAATGTGAGAACATCCTGCAATTTATAGAGTTGGTAGATGAAGAAATAACTAGAGTTCTGATGCAACTCTTCCTTGGTGGAAGAATTCTTGTTGATTTCAACTTCTAACTCCTTCCCTACCTTGAATTGTGTTCTCTTTGATTAAGGACTCCTTCTCCTTATCAATTATGCAACCTTTTCGATTAGGAGTTATTAAATAGACCAAGTTAAGCTTATCTCCTTCACGTGCAAACTACATGCACAAATCTGCCCGTTTCTGTGCACTTGAGTGATGGACCCGGTTCATCATGAGTTCCTTTGTTAGTCTTCAAAACTAACCTTTACTTGGGCCAACATCAATCTATCAATTGTTTCAATTACTTTTAGTGTAATGCTCATCTAGATGTCATGGCTATTGTAATTCAGAACTATTATTGTTTTCACTAACTTTTTATGCAAGACGAGTAGATATCATGTCCATAGGACTTGCAATATTCATTTTGGCAATGCGTAAATCTAGAAATTGCTTCATTGCCCAAGTATTAGTGGAAATCAGAATCACTTAGAAACCATGTCTATAGGACTTATAACGATTTAATATGTCCATACGTTAGCCTAGAAAATGCAGCATTACCTGTTTGATACTGGAATCATATAGAGATCATGCCTATAAGACTAAAGTACTTAAGTTTTAATTTTGAGATATTCTACTGCCTAATACTAGAAATCAGTCTGTGTGTTTCCTTATTTATATGTGGAGGCTAACATGAGCCACTCTTTGTTATTATGTGTGGTCCTATTTGTTTTGAATGTGTGGTTAGTTTTATAATTTTTGAGCAACCTAAGTATGTCTAGATCTACCCAAATAGAGGTCCAAAACCTCTTGGACCATAGGCATGGGATGGGTAGTGCACGCAAGGATACTGTTTAGAATCAAATTAGAGCGCTTTTAAGAGACAACTTCAACATAGTAATTGGGTAGCAGGAGATGATAGTATTTGACTGCGAGTTATTTGAAAATCGATTCCCTAACGCACATTTAAATCATTAGGTTGCAACTCTTCTCTTTTAATACGTTCCTTAAAAAAGAGCTATCACATGTTAAAACCCGCTTTCACGAAAAACATGGTTCGATAGTAGTGCTAATGGAGCATAGGTCGTTGGGCTCGTTTGGGTGGTACAATTGAGATTTGAGTAGAGTGGATGACTCTCTCGAAGGTTCTAATGGATTCAAGATTTATATATAGCAATAGAGAATTTTTAGAATTTGTATATGGATAGAATCTGAGATTTACATTTGGATGGTGTTGAGTCTCGTGGTATTTCTATATCATTGTGGATTCTACATTTTAGTATCAGGAAGGTGGAGGCAATGGCTTCAGCTTCACATAAGGTATCTTTAGAGTGGGTATCTCGATTATGGTACTTTTGGAGTGCTTAAGAGGGAATATATCGGCTTATGGGCCTTAGGGCGTGTGGTTTTATGCTAGGATCTCTTGTGGTAAGCTTTCGGTAAGGATCGTGGAGATGTCGCAAGGATAAGAGTCAATTTGAGGGTAACTCGGAAGGAAGTGAGAGAAAATATGATAGCTTGGTAGTAGGTTGGATCGGCATGGTAATGGATATGATCGGTTCTTTTGGTTCTTATGATAAGGTGAGGCTCTACAGGTGTTTTGTGGCAATACCCTTTTATTTGGCAACCTGTGTGGCTTGGTTGAGTTAGAGGGATTCAATTTTGATATCTTGGTTATGTGAAAATGGATTCCAAAGTGTTCTTGATTGTTTCTACCACGGTTTGAGACGGATATTTCCTACCGGTGTGAGGAGCATGTTGAGTATTCTAATTTTCTACTGGATGGGATTGTGTGAAAGGTTCCTGGCTATTTGAATATGTAGTTTCTTGTGACTCAGAGTTGATTAAGATTTGACCTTTATCATTTGGTATTGTTTCCTTAGGCATTATTTGATGTATTTGAGTTGCTTTTGGCTAGTTTCGTGCCGTTTGAAAGTCGTTACGCATGGATGGCATGTTTGGAGTATCGTTTGGCTTGCTTGGTCTTGGATTTGGTTGTTCGAGGTAAGTAAAACTTCTAAATTTGGTGCTGATGGTATGAACCCCTGAATCTATGTGATATGTGTTTGGTGTTGAGGTGACAGGCGTGCATCGTGTGAATTATGACTCGAATAATTATGTGTTACTGTGCAGTGACCTAATCTTGTTTCAATTCATGAAATTTCTATGTGCTAGAGTATTTGAGTTATGAATCATATTTGAAACCGTGTCTAGGATATATGCTTATCCTATTGAGACTCACTAAGGTCATTTCTACTATTTAATTATTTGCTTACATTGCAATTACATACTCAATCATACTCATTCATTTACATATCATATCTTAGTCTTTGTTGCCATATTTTGATATATCATATCATCATTTTCGGCTAATTTTTCATGGCATTGTGAGCCTGAAATACTGGAGAGATTGACGACTGAGTTGAGGCCTGAGAGCCGGACTGTGAGTGATATTGATAGGATCGGGTTACACTTCGTAATGTGTATTATTGATTCATGATGGGATCGGGCTGCATGTCACAGCAAGTATTATTGATTCATATCATGATTGACTTATTATAGCGTTTGGACTGGATCTGCCCTTCCGGAGTCTACACACCACAGTGAGCGCAATTGCTATTGATTCATTTGGGTTGGATCTGCCCTGCCAGTGTGGAGTGACTGAGAGTGTTGAGGGACGGATAAGCCCTGGGCTGGATTTGCCCTATTCAGTACTGAGTGAATAAGTGTGTTGAGTGATTGAGCGTGATGAGTGGAAACTGTGAGACAATGAGATTGAATACTCTATGAGCGTGAGTATATGAGTTCATCATTGTGATGCATTGCATTGCATTTGACATGCATACTTGACATACATGCATAGAAATGCATTTCCTCATGCTATGCGATTTTTGTGGCATTCATGATTTCACGTGGACATTGATATGTAGGCATAGAGAAGTAGTTTACTCATGCTATCTGATAATGAAACATCTTATTTATTGTTGAAAGGTTTTGAAAAAAATCATAGTTTTTCTAACTTACTCATACTTTGATGTTTTTGGTGAAAGATTTGGGTTTTACTATTATACCTAAGAAACATAACTACTTTTCGTAATTATGAACGAGCTGAGCATCATATCTCTGAGTTATTTCTTTTACCACTTTTATTATAGTGTTATGAACTTTTGTTGGCTATTGGTGTTGGATTCCGACTTTTTCCTAACACGTCACTACTTTCAACTTAAGGTTAGGTATGTTACTTATTACGTACATGGGGTTAATTCTACTCATAATATACATCTACACCTTGCATGTAGATTTTTTATGCTGATGTTGCTGTGTATGGCGAGAGTTTGCACTAAATATGTACATGCATATCGGTCATTGCTGCATTTTGTTCTTGGTAGCTTTAGAATTATTAATATGTTGATGTATATTTTAAACAGATGATGTATTTATTTCATACCAAATTTTGTTAACTCTAAATCTTAGAAGCTCGTGATTTGTACTACCAGTCATTGAGAATTCTTTGTATAAAAGCATATTTGTATTATCATTTCTTCTCCTAATGAATCTTATTGGAATTGGTTTATTGTTAGTTTTCTTACCTAGCGGGTTGGGGTAAGGTTCCATCACGACTAATTGAATTTTGGTTCGTGATAGTTTGGGTCAATGTCTCGTATCATTTGCATTTCTTATGTGAGAGAGGGAGACGGGTGACGTGGCGTGTTGTGATTGGTGTAAATAGGATGGCTTGGATTGCCAACAGAGAAAAAAGATGGGTATTTGGGTTGGGTAATTTTTGGATTGGGCCAAAGTAATTTAAAAAAGGGAAAAAGGTCAAAATTGCCCTTATACTATTGTCTATTGGTTACTTGTGCCACTCGTTATACATTTGGGCCATTCTTGCCCATACCGTTAATGAACTTAAAATAAATGCCCCCAACCCTAACGTCTATACACGATGGCAGCTGACCACATAAAAATTATCCCAGTCAGCTGCCAGTCAGCTTTCACATCAGCGGGCCCACTAATTTAAAAACCCTCTACACCCATTTACATATCCCTCTCTTACCAATAATTAGGGCTCACGGCCCTAATCCTTTTCCTTCATCTTCAATGTCTCAAGGAAGCTGTTCTTCCCAAATTAGGTGTCGTTGTGGCATCTTTGCAAACCACTTCACTTCAACGACTCCATTAAACCCTGGAAGGCGATTTTTTAAATGTATGAAGCCTAAGGTAAGTGATTGTGTAACAAAAGATCTAAATTAGTAACTCTTTGCTCTAATTTATAGTGTAATAATAATGATCTTAGTTTTTTGAGTGATTTTTTTGTTTTGGACAGAATCGTTCTTGTGGTTATTTTGAATGGGAAGATGAAATCTCGTTCTCCAATGATTTGGTTACAACTAAAGATGTAACATCATCTTGGGAAGCTATTAAAGATGATAGTGATGAATTGAAAGAAGAATTAATTGCCTTGAAGGCTCTACACAAAGCTGAAGCTGCAAAAGTTACGAAATTGGAAGAGAAGGTTTTGAAGACGAGGATGATGCTTATGATCTCATGGGCACTTTTTGTTGGATTTGTTGTGGCGTCGATGATGAAGTGAAAGTTGATGAATCTTGTTGATGATGCTAATGAATATGTTTTATTGTCGATTTCATTGTCGTCTGGAATTGGATGAGAAGGTGTTATGTATGTTGTTTTGAACCTTTTATATTAGACCTTGTAATCTTAGTTAATGTAATTCGAATATATTAGTTGCCAAAAATTAGTTAATGTAATTCTAAGTTATGAGCTTGTAGCCGTTTAAATTAGAGCTTATATTAGTCAATTTAATCTAAGAAGTTGTTAGTTCTTTTGCGATGAATTTTGTGCATTATTAGTTGATGTTATGGGATGATGAACATATTTATGTCAAAAAGTATGGACAATTTACCAACTCCATTCCCAACCTAAAAGCTGTACAGTTTCATGTAGGCCTTTTTGTGCCAAAATCTGGGTAGTGTTACAATATTTTGGTCTAAAATGTGGACATTTACACTATACTACTTATGTCAAAATGTGGTCACTTTCACAAAGGCCGTTTTTAAGGCAAAATCTGGACAGTTTGACAACATTTTAGTCTAAAATCAGGACATTTTCACTACACCAGTTATGTCAAAATCTGGACACTTTTACAACACCATTTTGATCCAAATTCTGGACAGTTTCACAAAATAACCTATTAACAAAATTTAGACAGCATCTATAACTCATAAATATTAACTTAAATAATTCATAAATACTAATTTCATTCATCATAAGGGGATGTCATATTATCACCCCCAAAAACCTACATAAAGAAGTGATAACATGTTGTTAAGTTTCCCAACCTAAACATTCAAACTACATTCAACCACAAACAAGGGGTTGTCACATTATCCCCCCAAAAACTATCACAATTAGGTGATAACATGACATCCGAGTGAACATGTCACTAAATAAATAGCCACACAAGTTTAACAAGTTTACTTGGCAAATAATTACATCACAACCAAATATATACGAGCATAATAAAGTCCAGAACACCAGAATTGTTGGTCTTTAAGTTTGCTTCTTCGAATTACCCTTCTTTGCTTTCAACTTGGACAATCTTTGCTTGTTAAGCTAGTTACCAGTAATAGCATTTTTTTCCTTCCATTGCAGCTTCTTTGGTGAGAATGGTAGGTTTGATGGCTCACTCATACCACTGGCATCACCAACAAGTCTGATTTCCTTTGTTCCAATTGCTGCACTTTGTAATTTCCTCAGTTGTAGCCTAGTTTTTGCCTCGGAGATACTTCTTGGCCTTATAGCTATTTCAGGCTCAGGCTCAGGGTCAAAGTCTGGGTATTCAATGTTTGGAAAAGCACTAATGCTTGGTTCTTTCCTCTGCACTGAAGGTGTTGGCATGAACAACATGTTGCTAGATTGACTTGTTTGACTAGGCTAACTTGGCTAAGGGGATGACAGATGAATTTCCTCATCATTGACTTCTTGTGGCACTGGTGCAGCAGGGGGAGATCTGGATTGTTCAGATCTGGGTTGTTCATCATCATCTTCAACTAGTAAAGTTCTCTTCCTCTTTATCTGCTTTCCCTTCTTCTTGCCTCCAATGGGCTGCTTTCCTTTAGAATGTTGTTAGTAAGACAGAAAGTTTTGGTTAGTTGTTGAAACAGAAAGAATGATAGAAAAAGTAATGGTCTTGATTACCTTTGCACACCCTCTAGCATTGTGTCCAGGTTCACCACAGTTGTTACATGTCATTACCTTCCCTTTCCTTGACTGAGACCATTGTCCTTGCCTATTAAGTTCCTCATTTTTTTCTCTTGTTCTTTTAACCTTTGGTCTCCCAGTCATCTTTACCAAAGGTGGTGGAGCCATGTACTATGAAGGCTCAATTTTTCAGAACTTTTCTCCTCTTACAGGTTGTAACTTATGTGAGTAAATGTGGAGATAAGTCTCTTTGGTAAAGTAGCAATGAATCTTACTTAGAGGGTCCACTTTCTTGTGCAATAATGCACATATTGCATGAGGACATGGAATGCCACAAATATCTCATGCCCTACAGGTACATTTCTTCAATCTCAAATTAACAATATGTCTGTCACTATTTTTAGTCACCTCATATCCATGGTCTGCACTGCCATTAACATGACACTTCAATGCAATCCTTATGAATTGGTTGCACAACTTTATGGTTTTAGGACTGTATTCATTTCCCCATGACATCACCTCAGCTTCATGTTCATTAATCATATTCATCACCTTGATTCTAATATCCTCAAGCATTTTAATGATTGGCTTGTGCCTTTCTTGCAAGATCCAAGCATTGAATGACTTAGTCAAGTTGTTGTCTACAGCTTGGTTCTTGCAAACAGTATCAAAGAATGCCCTACTCCAACATTTTGGTAGATACTTCAACAAATCTTTCACAGCTTCCTTTCCATCATCATTTACTTCACCCATATTCTTTATCTGATCTTTGAAGTCCTCTTCATAAGTACTCCATGCAGCCCACCAAAGCAATTTTTTGAATTCACCAGAACCCCATCTCTTACACCAATTTTCTTCTACATGTCTTACACAAAATCTGAAGTGAGACTCTGGAAAAACAATTTGGATTGAGTCAATCAACCCCCATAAAAAGTAGTAGAGAACATCAGATAAAAGTAAACAGAAATCAACAAAAAAATGAAAATAACAGTACAAATTAACAGTACATACCTTCTGCATATCTTATATAAATATGATCCCTTTACTCATTTTCAGGTCTAGTGAAGTCTGTGAGTGACCTAAGAACCACTTCTAAGTTAGTTTTGTTTCTTTGTCAACAATAGCCCAAGCCAATGGATAGAAATGATTGGCAGAATCTTGACCAATAGCCACCAACAGCTGACTTTTAGCCTTCCCTTTCAAAAATATTCCATCCAATCCAATGAAAGGCCTCAAACCACTCTTAAACCCAGACTTCATTGCTTGAAAACAAATATACATCCTTAAAAC
The DNA here is from genome assembly GCA_026770625.1 of Nicotiana glauca. Classification (NCBI taxonomy): domain Eukaryota; kingdom Viridiplantae; phylum Streptophyta; class Magnoliopsida; order Solanales; family Solanaceae; genus Nicotiana; species Nicotiana glauca. Next base: position 11,327 of record MU780983.1, read on the forward strand.
CTCATTTTCCCTTCTTCAAGAGCATCTTTTGATAAGTTAATCATCACATCACTCCCCGAATTGCAAAGTTTTAATTCATTGGCATAGGCAACAAGCTTATTATATTCATCTGTAAAACTACCTTCAAGTTACTCCAAAATCATTCTCTTTGCCCTTTTGCACTTAGATTCACTAACATTTACATTAAATGCAGGTTTCAAGCTTGCCCTCATCTCTCTAATCTTAATTTTGGGGTTATCTTGCAAGCATTTTTTAAAGTAATCAGCTATTGTGTTTGCATGTACTCCAAGATTTTCAAATGCAGGTTCACATATGTTCTCAGGCTCTAAAGTCTTAAATTTAACCCCACCCCCAGAAGAATCCTTAGATATATGGCAAACAAAGGAGCAGTCACTAACATAGATGTACCTAAGCCTTGTAGGGTCACTTTTAAGTTGCTTCAAGTCATACCCATTTGCAAGAGAATACATGTTGATCATTTTTCTAGCTTCAAGTATATCTTTAAATGTCATTGATGTATCTAACTCTTTATAATCAGTTAACTTATCATTGATGACCCTCTTCTTTTGTAAAAAAAAGTTGCTCCAAATCATCAGAATTAGGAGAATCAGAATCAGTAGCAGAATCATTTTCCTCACTATCATTATCACTACAATCAGTAACAGCTTCAACTTCTGCTGTGTGTGACTCACTATGAGTGACTATATTAGGTACATCAAGTGTAGGTTCACACTCTTCTACAGCAAACAAATTAATAACATTACACTGTTCATTAACAAGGTCCAATAGTGTCCTAATCCCAACATCCCCACCTATTTCATAATATCTAGTACCAGGACCCTTTACTATTAATTGCTGCACCTCTATATACCCAAACTTTGTTCAAATTCAGCAACTAAATCAACATAAGAGAGCAAGTCAGAGTCAAAACCTTTATTGATGTGCACATATTTCTCTTTATACAGCAGGCATGGCTTACTACTCCATTCCCCACCACGATGAAAAACTAACTCAACTAGCACCATCTATAAAAGGATGCATAGTAACCATGAATAATGTTAATACAGCCTACAATAGTAAATGCATAAAGAAGTAAAAAAAAAGACAAAATGTACAGAAATAATAAATAAACATGTAACTAAACAAAACAGTTTGATAAATAAAGGGAATAAGAAAAAGGTACAGAGCTAGATAAATAAAGACACAAAATTAAATGAAGTACATAATATTTCTGTATGCATATGGGGGACCACATAATAAATTATCAAACTTAGAGTCCCGTCACAATAAAATAAGAAATAAACATATATGTAAGAGACCCGCATGAGCATCATCTTCAAAATAAATGCAGGTGAAACATGGGACCAAATAACAACAAGTCAGCTATTAAGAAATAGCTAAAATACTTTTTTAGTTAAAAAAACCCTAACCGACCCTTCTTTAAAAAATATAAGGGACCACACATACTTGAACTAGAGAAATGTCTTCTAAAATATGTATCAAATATCATCAATTCCACCAATATACCCTAACCGACCAGTAGAATTAGACAAATAATAAGTGTATAAAGGTGAAAGTCACATGTAAACATAAACGACAAAAATCCAGTCAATATCTGAGACAACAAACACCCTAAACGACAAACCACATATCTGAAACAAGAAAAACCCTAAACCACGAAGCACAGTCCAAAAACCCTAACTTTAACATAAAAGAAATGCGAACCCTAAGACAAAAATACTTTATTTATAAACAACAACCATATCAACCTTGTAGAAAAGTTCAGCTTTGGGGAAAATCATACCTTGACAGCATTCAACACTGAAAAATCGGAGTTTCTTTAGAACCTTCCACACTTTTCTCCCTCGTTTCTATCAAAGTATTGCGGACCAAATGACACTCTTTGCACATTTGGACGGGTCTATCATATTTATTTGGTGGGAAAACGGGTCATGGGTCACGGGTAAGAGAGGGATATATAAATGGGTGTAGAGGGTTTTCAAATTGGTGGGCCCGCTGATATAGAAGCTGACATGGCAGCTGACTGGGATAAATTTTATGTGGTCAGCTGCCAGGTGTATAGACGTTAAGGTTGGGGGCATTTAGTTTAAGTTTATTAACGGTATGGGCAAGAATGGCCCAAATGTATAACGGGTGGCACAAGTAACCAATAGAGAACAGCACAAGGACAATTTTGACCTTTTTCCCTTTAAAAAATAGTCATTTTACATTTCATTCAAGAATTGCAATTGGGGCATCTTGGTCTTTTATTCCTTTTGAATTTAACTTAAATAAACTTAATAGTTTTCAATAAATATGGTAAAAATTACAATTATTAGTACATAGTTAATTATTTAAACTTAATTATTTATAAAATACTTTATTTTCTACATTGTAACACTAGTTTTCGAATTTTCACATAATAATCTAATTGACTAGAAATTAAAGAATAACTTATCAGATTGATTATGGAACCTATATAACGTATGTATAAAAATTATTTTAATATTATTAAAAATAGTGAATATGTTTGTCATTACATAATGTTAATATTGTATGATTAATTTTAAAACTAATGCTTGGTTAATTTGTAAAAATAGATATTTATTGCTAAAAAAATATTTTGAAACAATTATTGTAAATCATTAAGTATAAATAAATTAATTAAAAAAGGGAGGGTCGAAATTCGCTGTCAACGTTCACCATCTGTGAGAGAACAAGAATAGAGTGATTCAAACATTACCGATAGAGATAACGAAGAAAGAAAGAAGTGACATTCACTAAAGCTCTATAGCCTCTAGAATATAAGTATAGACGTCTCTAAACCGATCCTCCAAACTCAACTAAGCTTGCTCGTGACTCATGAGACCTAGGGAACCTAGTGCTCTGATAGTAACTTGTCATGATCCGAAATTCCAACCATGGGACCGTGATGGCGTATAACATCCACTTGCTAGGCAAGCCAACATTAGCTAATTAATTAACTAATTTTACATTTTTAAAGCAGAACAATGATAATAATAATTAATGATCGGTAAAAATAAAAATACATATGATAAATCCATAAACACCACGTTCTATACTAATCCCAGAAATACGGAGTCACAAGTACATAAGAGACTAAAATACTCCAAATGTGGTATGAATGAAATACATTTGTTTGAAACAAGATAAACAGTAAAAAAGGTAGAATGAGACTTCAAGGACTGCGAACATCAAGCACCTGTACCTCAAGTCCTAGGTAAGTCATATCCAAGCAAAATCTTCTACGTGCCGCTGGGACCAACACTGGAATTTGCACAAGAAGTACATAAGTGTAGTATGAGTATAACCGACCCTATGTACTCTGTAAGTATCGAGCCTAACATCGACAAAGTAGTAATGTAGCAATGACAAGACACTCATAATAAACATGTGTGGGCAATAAATAAAAGACAACAAAATATAAAGTAAACCAATAACTCATACGAATAGGACCTGAAGATCAACTAACAGAGGGTAGAATAACATCATCTCATAAACTCATATCACAGTACCGAGATAAATCACTATAGCTACAAATACCTATAACACATCATACTCTGTGCAGTACACAACCCGATCCCAACATTTATCACAATATCTATTGAGACGTGCAACCCGATCCCAATATCATATCAATATCTGTTGCGGCGTGCAACCTAATCCCTTTATTAATTCTTTTTAATAATGTTGCGGTGAGCAACTCGTTCCAAATATTAACTTATTAACATGATTAAATTAACACTACCCAATTCTGTAATATCAGCACAAAGGAAATAAAGCGTATAGAACCTCAAGGAACAACCAATACAAACAGGGAATAACCAATAATTCTAATTCACAAACCTTGACAAATTACATAATCAGAATAGCATAACAAAAAGCAAGAAGTAATGTAAAAATAATAAAAACAAGTAAAAACATGAGTCAATGAAGACATACAATTATTACAGATAGGAACATATAGAAGGTAAGAGTGAGGAATAAATAAATCGAAACAAGTAGCAATTAAATGATAGATAACAAGTAAGGCAAGAATTACAAGTAAGAATCAGGTAGAAATCAAAGCATGCAACGAATTATAATATGAAATAAATGACTGGCGACGTAAAGTTAAATAGCCCAACCCACATTCTTTAACCCATGACAACGCATATACATATGTCACCTCGCATATACGATGTCCACACATATAGTTCGCATAGAAAATAGACAAAGCACATCTTAAATCCCTCAAGTCAAAGTTAAACACGACGCTTACCTCTTTTCATAATCAAATCCATTACCAATCACGGCTTTTCCTTTTGAAAAAGCCTCCTAACCAACAAAATCTAGCCAAATATTATTTAAAAATTCAAAATAAGCTTTAGAAACTATCCATAAATGAAAAAGGTTCAATCTTTAGCTACATTAGAAAATCAATTAAAGTCAACACCAAGCCCGCTTGGTCAAAATTCGAGATACGCATCAAAACCCGCTCACCCATTCACCATCGAGCCCGATTATGTGATTTATTTCAAATTCGACCTCAATTTGAGGTCTAAATCTCAAATTTTTAAAATTTTTAAATTCTATCCAAACCCCCTAATATATCATGAAATTCCTAGATTTGATGCTAAAAACTTATGAAAAGTAATGGAATTGACTTAAAACTAGTTAAAGTTACTTACCAATGATTTTGGGTAGAAAAGCTATCAGAAAAATCACTTCTAGAGTATTTGGAGTTGAAAAATAATGTAAAATGAGCTAAATCCCGATTTTTTCCTCTTTTACTCAGTTACAGAAGTCGCATTTGTGAACGCTTGATCGCAAATGGGATGTCCGCAAATGCGAGAGCACTGATCGCGAATGCAAATATTTCATCAGATGCACAGAAGTCTCAAATGCGACAGAACCTACGCGTTTGTGAAGGATTCCCCCTTTGCATATGCGAGCCAAGCTTCACAAATGCGAAGCTGCCCAAGGCTATACCACATCACAAAGACGATGCTAGAGTCGCAAAAACAAATACAGTAAACCTCGCAAAACCGACTCATTATTCGCAAATGCGAAGACCCAGCCCCTAGCCCATGCTCGCAAATGTGATCACTTGACCGTAAAAGCGAGATCTGCAACTGAACACCAGCAACTGAAATGCACCAGGTATTCCAAATCAATCTGCAATGCTTCCGAAACTTAACTGAGCATATCCGTCTCCAAACCAAACATGCACACAAGTGTAATAATATCTTACAAACTTACTCGCTACCTCAAATTATAAAATAACGCCAAATAACTAGAATCGATCATCAAAATTCAATAATTTCAACTTTAAAACTCACTTTCACAAAAATGTTTTACATAACGCGTCGAAAAGTGTTCGGGTTACCCCGAACCCCAATTAAACATGCATATAAATCTAAAAATATCATACAATCCTACCGGAATCATTAAAATATTGATCCAAGGTTGTTTACCAAGAATGTTGACCGTTGTCAAGTGTACCCTCATTTGAAGTCCAAAATTATATTTTCTACAAAATTTTACCTAATTTTTTTTGGAAAAACGAAATGGACCACGCATACAAATCAAGAAATATTAAATAAAGCTATGGGAGGTATTGAAATACTGAAATTAAGGCTAGTATTCAAATCGACCTATCGGATCGTCACAATTAGCCTAATAAAGTACTGCATTATTTTCCTTCACAATGAAGCAAAAAAGTTATTTTAAGTCTAACTAATATTTCCATATTAAGAAATGGAGCTCAAAGTAACAATATAAAACAAGAAGATAAGTAGAATAAGAGAAGAAGAGATAACTTTCTTATTTCATCAAGTGTTCAAGTGTGTCCCACTTCACATTTCATGCCTCTATTTATACTATTACATATGAAGATTACAAAATGGTTGTCTTAAACATGGCATTAACAATTGAGATCATGGGGAAAGATCATGGGATGGGGTTATGTAGGTGTGGGAGTTACAATCATAATGGTGATGAGTAGTGGGAGGTTATTTACATCATGGGTAAAAGTAGTAGGAGTAGTGAACATCCATATTTTACAACACTCCCCCCTTGGATGTCCAAAAAAATAGATAATATGCCTCATTAAAACCTTACTAAGAAAAAACTTTGTGGGAAAAAATTTTAGTGAAGGAAAAAGAGTACACATATCTGTAATACGTTTTATTTGTTGCCTCGTTAAAAATCTTACCAGTAAAACCCAGTGGGACAAAACCTAGGCTAAGGAAAAAAGAGTACAGCGCGTATGTTGCTCCCCCTCATGAAAATATCACTTTATTTCTTGAAGACATCGCATTCCAATCTTCTTTCTCAACTTCTCAAATGTTGAGGTTGGTAAAGCCTTAGTGAACAGATCATCCAAATTTTCACATGAACGAATCTGTTAAACATTAATTTCACCATTTTTTTGAAGATCACACGTGAAAAAAAACTTTGGTGAAATATGCTTTGTTCTGTCTCCTTTGATGTATCCTTCTTTCAGTTGAGAAATACAAGCAGCATTGTCTTCATATAGTGTTGTTAGATTATCCTTTTTCATAAGAAAACCACACATTTCCTAAATATGTTGAGTCATTGATCTCAACCAAACACATTCTTAACTAGCTTCATGATTGGCTATTATCTCAGCATGATTTGAAGATGTGGCAGCTATTGTTTCTTTCATTGAACACCACGATATAGCAGTACCTCCATATGTAAACAAATAGCCTGTTTGAGATCGGGCTTTATGTGGATCAGACAAAGAACCTGCATCGGCATAGCCAATCACTTCTGACTTGAATTCATTAGAATAAAACAATCACATATCTATGGTTCCCCGAAGATATCTAAATATATGCTTAACATCATTCCAATGTCTTCTTGTTGGGGAGGAGCTAAATCTTGCTAATAAGCTCACTGCAAAAGCAATATCTGGTTGAGTATTGTTGGCAAGATACATCAGTGCCCCAATTGCACAAAGATATGGAGTTTCATCACCAACAAGCTCTTCATTATTTCTTAAGACCGAAATGGATCTTTATTTATATCAAGCGATCTCACAACCATTGGGGTACTCAATGGATGTGAATTATCCATCTAAAATCGCTTTAAAACTTTTTCAGTATATATTGATTGATGGACAAAAATTCCATTTTGTACATGCTCAATTTGTAGGCCAAGACAAAATTTTGTCTTACCAAGATCTTTCATTTCAAACTCTTCTTCAAACACTCTATAGCCTTTGAAAGCTCTTTAGAAGTGCCAATGATATTCAAGTCATCAACATACACAGCTATGATGATAAATTCAGATTCAGACCTCTTAATAAAGACACAAGGGCAAATAGGGTCATTTTTGTACCCTTCCTTTAGCGAATACTCGCAAAGGCGATTGTACCACATCCTCCCTGATTGCTTCAATCCGTATAAGGATTTCTGAAGCTTTATTGAACAAGTTTCTCTTGAACTTTTATGTGATTCAGGAACTTTAAATCCTTTAGGGATTTTCACAAAAAATTCATTATCCAGTGAGCCATATAAGTAGGCTGTGACAACATCCATCAACTGCATATCAAGCTTTTCATGTACTACAAGATTTATTAGATACCTCAAGGTAATTGCATCTACAACATGAGAATATGTCTCCATATAATCAATGCCAAGCCTTTGCGAAAACCCTTGTGCCACAAGTCGTATTTTATATCTTACGACTTCACCTTTCTCATTTCGTTTTTGCACAAAAACCCATTTGTACCCCACTGGCTTTACACCTTCCGGTGTTCGGACTATTGGTCCGAAAACTTCACGTTTTTCGAGTGAAGCCAATTCTGCTTGAAATGCATTTTTCTATTTTGGCCAATCATTTCTTTATCTACATTCATTGACAGATTTTGGCTCAAGATCCTCATCTTGTTGCATTATTTCAACTGCAACATTATATGCAAAATTGTTGTTAACAACAATGTTATTTTGGTTCTACCTTTTTCCTGTAGAGACATAACTTATTGAGGTCTCTTCATTTTCATCATTTCCAGGTACCAGAACCTCCTGGGAGATCTTATCAATTACTATGTCTTTATGTTCCTCTTGAGCAATTGTCTCCATGTTATGATCAACTTGAACATTTGCTCCTTTCCTTTTTCGAGGATTCTTATCCTTGGAACCAATTGGTCTACCACATTTAAGGTGTGGCCTAGACTCATTTGCATTATCATACTGTCCAGCTATCAACTCGAATTGGAACAGTTACAGATGGAATATGCGATTTAGTAACCCGTGTAAGGTTAGTAAATGCATCTGGCAATTGATTTGCAACATTTTGCATATAAATGATCTTTTGAACTTCTTGTTCACATTGATTTGTATGAGGATCCAAATGAGATAGAGATAATACATTCCAATCTATCTCTTTTTCTAGTTGTTTATTTTCTCCCCCTAATGTTGGAAAAACTGATTCATCAAAATGACAATCAGCAAATCTGGTTGTAAACAAATCTCCTGTCATAGGCTCCAAATATTTAATAATAGAAGGAGATTCATAACCAATATATACTCCCAACCTTCTTTGGGGACCCATCTTTGTACGTTGTGATGGAGCAATTGGAACGTATACCGCATATCCAAAAATTCTTAGATGGGAAATATCTGGCTCCTGACAAAAAGCCAACTGTAATGGGGAGACTTTATGATAACTGGTTGGCCTTATGCGCACAAGTACTACTGCATGCAAAATAGCATGTCCCCACACTGAAAGGGGAAGTAATGGTCTAGCTATTAGTTGAAGTCATTTAATCAAGCAATCTATCATGTTTGCTACAGTGTAGTGTCACACCTCCTTTTTCACTACACCCGCAAGGGCGTAAAAGAGTTTTTCCACTTGAAGGACAATCGGAACGGGATTTATTATAAAGATTTCAGAGTCGCCACTTGGGAGATTAATGGTGTCCCAAGTCACTAGTTGAATCGCGAACCGAGGAATACATGACTCTGTTAACGGTCCGCGAACCAGAAATCTGAGTAAGGAATTCTGTTAACCCGGGAGAAGGTGTTTGGCATTCCTGGGTTCCGTGGTTCTAGCACGGTCGCTTAACTATCATATTTGATTTTTATCTGATTTCAAAATATGTTCTAGCTTGTGCTTTTTTTATTATAAATCGCTTTTATTATTACTATTATTATTGTCACGACCCCAAACCCCGGTCGTGATGGCGCCCAACACCTTGTTAGGCAAGCCCGACCTTTAGAACATTTTCATCCCAAGTTTACAAAGCTCCTTATCAGTTATTAAATTTAAAAATACCGAATAAGGAAAATCTCAGTCTGATAGTAATAACAACTGTGCGGAAACCACAATAATATCCAAAATAATCCATATAAGATCTGGCGTCACAAGTCAGAGTCTCTAGATACAATAGAGCAACATCCTATACATATGAAAGTCTAGATGCGGAAGTAAAGAAAGATAAGAGGAGAAATCGGGTCCTGCGGACGCCAGGCAGCTACCTCGATAACTCCGACAGATGAACTAGGTAGCAGCAACAAACTCAGCTATGCCTCCTAGATACCTGTATCTGCACACAAGGTGCAGGGAGTAAAGTGAGTACTCCAACTCAGTGAGTAATAAAAATAAATAACGACTGAAAGCATAAGATCCCATAAAGGCACAAATGACGCTATTTCAAGCAGTAAAATCAATTATACAATAAATTCGTGGAGTAACAGATAATTCTCTTTGAAAATAGTGAAGACAATTAATTTCAACAAGTAAAGAATAACCCGAAACTCGCCCCTCAGGCTTAATATCGATTTCTTAGCACAGTATCAGCCCCACGGGCTCACTCCCAACTCACCATCACACAACATCAGCCTCTCGGGCTCACTCCCAAATCACAAAAACAAAACATCGGCCTCTCGGCCCACTCCCAACTAACAAAAACACAACATCGGCCTCTCGGGCCCACTCCCAACTCACAAAAACATAACATCGGCCTCTCGGTCCCACTCCCAACTCACCTGGGTAACCTGCGCTCACTGGGGGTGTGTACAGACTTCGGAGGGGCTCCTACAGCCCAAGCGCAATATCATAAGGCCTTAAAGCCTTCACACATCACACTCGAGGCCTGAAAGCCTCCTCACATAGCACTCGAGGCCTGGAAGCCTCCTCACATCACTCAGCATATCCTCTCATATGGCCCTCGGCCTCAATCAGTCCAGAAAATAATCATAAGCCCCTTGGGCATCAGTACAACAATGGTGCTCAGCTCAAACAACATTATAAATATCATTTAAAATTCAAGTTGAGTATAAATGTAGCTGAGTTCATGAAATAGTATAATTCAATTGGACTGAGTTCAAATAATATTTTAATTAGTGAGGAAAATAGTGATGTAAATCCATAAAAGATTTCAAGTAATTGGCACGAAGCCCTTGGGATGGACCAAGTCGCAATCCCCAATAGTAAATGACCCCGCGCTAGTCATACAACGCGTGTCTCATCTCAACATAGCAATATGTTGTGCAATTCGGGGTTTCAAACCCTCAGGGCATCATTTAAAATCATTACTCACCTTAAGACGGTCAAAGTCTAGCTTGCTATGCCCTTGCCTCTCAAATTATCCTCCTCGTGCGTAGAATCTGGCCAAAACCACAACAAATAATTTATGATAAGCTAATGGGACATAACCCAATTGAAAGAACTCAAAAAACACCCAAAAACACGAAGTTGGCAAAACTCGAGCCCCGGGCCCACGTCTCAAAAAATTATGAAATTAACATCACCGGATTCCTTATCTCGCCACGAGTTCATACATACCAAATTCACAAAAATCGGAGTCCATTTGACCCCTCAAATCACTAGTTTAAACTCCTTCAAGTTTCAAGCCCTAACCTCCATTTTTAGCCTTAATTCCCTGGGATTTTCAGTGTTAATCCACATTTTTACAACATAACAACATAATCTAGGACCAAGAATCCATACCTGATGAAGACTCTCGAAACCCTCTTCGAAATCGCCCAAAAATCTCCTTAGTCCAAAATGAAAAATGTTGAGTTGCTTCTAAAATTCGAGAAGGTGAAATTAAATACCCCTGAACAGCAGTTTCCGCTTATGCGATGATTTTGTTGCTTCAGAGACACCGCTTTTGCGGTTATTTATCCGCTTCTGCGGTTCTTCGACTTTTACACAGGACCGCTTCTGCGGTCCGCATGTCCGCTTTTGCGGAAAACTCCAGGCCCCTCAAGGACCGCTTTTGTGACCCTATAGCTGCATCTGCGGAACCACTCCTGCGGCTCCTTTTCCGCAGATGCAGAAATACCAGAAGCCTGAAGACCAGACCTGCTGCATGCTTTCCAAATTCCCGTTTAACCATCCGAAATTACCCCGAGGCCCCCGAGGCCCCCGGGACCTCAACCAAAAACACCAACCTACTCCAAAACTTCATACGAACTTGTTCCAATCATCAAAACATGTCAAACGACACAAAAATCATCAATTCACCACGGATTCAAGCTTAAGTTAAACTAAAACTTCCGAAACTCACATTCGATCAAAAACCCGACCAAACGACGTCCGAATGACCTGAAATTTTGCACACATATCCAAAATCACCTAACGAAGCTACTGTAACTCTCAGAATTCCATTCCGACCCTCGGATCAAAATCCCACCTATCAACCGAAATCCGCCAAAATTCAAACTTCGCCAATTCAAGCATAATTCCACACCGGACTTCCAAATTTAATTTCGATCGCTCTCCTAAGTCACAAATCCTCCCCCGAAGCTAACCCAACCACCGGAACTCACATCCGAGACCTCTAACTATATAGTCAGCTTTCGGTTGACCTTTCTAAAACAAGCTTCCTTCCAAGAGGCTAAGTGCCTCATTTCCAACTAAAACCAATCCGACTCTACCCGATCAACTCAAATATTGATATTAAATCATAGAGAAACATAATATGGGGGAAACGGGGCGGTAACTCTTGTGACGACGGGCCGGGTCGTCATATTCTCCCCAACTAAAACAAACGCTCGTCCTCGAGTAGGTCAAGAAATATACCTGGAGTCTCAAATAGGTAGGGATATCTACTCCGCATCTCCTGCTCGGTCTCCCAAGTAGCCTCCTCCACGGGCCGACCTCTCCACTACACCTTCACTGAAGCAATGTCCTTGGACCTCAACTTTCAAACCTGTCGACCCAGAATAGCCACCGTCTCCACATCCTATGACAAATCATCATCCAGCTGGACCGTGCTGAAATCCAACACATGAGATGGGTCCCCAACATACTTCCGGAGCATAGACACATGGAATACCGGATGCACACTAGACAGACTGGGTAGCAAAGCAAGCTCATGTTCCACCTCTCCAATCCTCCTGAGTATCTCAAAATGCCCAATGAACCTCGAAATCAGCTTCCCTTTCTTCCCGAACCGCATAACACCCTTCATGGGCGAAACCTTCAATAAAACCTTCTCGCCTACCATATATGAAACATCACGAACCTTCCGGTCCGCATAACTCTTCTGGCGCGACTGTGCTGTACGAAGCCTCTCCTGGATCAACTTCACTCTCTTTAAAGCATCCTGAACCATCTCAGTCCCAAACAATCTAGCCTCGCCAGGCTCGAACCATCCAACAGGAGATCTATACTGCCTACCATACAACGCCTCATACGGGGCCATCTGAATACTCGACTGATAACTGTTGTTGTA
>MU780991.1:24838-47273 GCA_026770625.1 Nicotiana glauca
CAAGCTTATGGTACTTAGAGCTTGACTTGTGACCCTTCTTTGTGAGAGATGAGCGTGTTTCCACTATCCTTGTTCTGAGTGCTATAATCTTAAAGGTGAGGTTTGCTTAGGAAGAGTTGAGGATGTATGAATTTGGGTTCCACAATGACCAAAGTAGTAGAAAGAGTTTCTTTGATGTATTGAGTCAAGTCTTGATGCTCTTTTGTCGCACTAAAACCATGGTGCTTAAAAGGTCGAATGTTGTTAATGATTCATTTGAATTGAGGGCAATTATTAGTCCCAATTGAGGCTAGATGAGGTTACTTTAGGTCGGCTGAATTTTCTTGGATTTACTCTTAAGGGGTGGGTCTTATTTTGTTTGATTGAGGACAAGAAAAATCTTAAGTTTGGGGGAGTTTATAACTAGGGATTATGGTTCATTTTACACTCTTTCTTACTTGAGTTTTGATTAGAAATGTGTACAAAATAGTCCCAAAGGCTTACATGTTGTACTTGTTTGCAGAGTTTAGTAAAAAAGGTGACAATTAGTCAAAGCTAGCTCAAAAAGGAGTGAAACATGAACAAGTACCAAGAACAAGTCCAAGCACAGTGCAACAGGTCCACTGCGGCCGCACTCCATTTAGTGCGGTCCACAATGAAGAGGCTCAGAGAGGTGCCTATTTCAGAAAATCAAGCATTGCGGCCGCACAGCATTTCATGCGGACTGCAATGGACTCACCGCGGCCACACTCGATATTGTGCTGTGCGGTAAGAGGAAGTTCAGAGAGTTGAAGATTTGGAGCTAATTGTCAATGTGGTCTGCGGTCCTTTTTATGTGGACTGCAACAGAAGCCACCGCGGCCCCGGTGCATTTTATGCGGCCCGCGGTGACCAATTTCATATAGTAGAGTTTAAAAGACAAGAAGCCTCACTATGGCCACACTTGATTTTGTGCGGCTCACACTACCCCCATAGGGATATTTTTGTCCAGAAAATTTAACCTAATATAAATTATTTCTTTTCCCATTTTTAGGTCATCAGTTGTAATTTAACGCTCAGTTGCGCTCTTGAACAGTGTTCCTTACCTATTTTGACTAATTTTAGATTAGTTTTATCATTGAATCTCCAACTATTAGTTTCTAATTAAATATTATGGGATTCTCTTAATCTATTTATCAGTTTTCTTCTATTACCATGAGTAGCTAGACCCATTAGCTTGGGTTGTGGCTCAACCCTAGTATGGGTATTGTATTGGTCTTTTGTTTTAAGGCTTGAATGTCTATGGGTGTTTGATATTTGGACTAATTTATGGTTCCAATGTTGAATTAGTGATTGCAAGCACTAATTTGTGCCTATTTGACTTGGGTTCTTCTTGAGAAAGAGAACTTGAGTCTAGGATAATTAGTCCAACAAGGAATTGGGGTGTATTCAAGAGATTCATAGCCCCAATTAAAGGGTTAAACCTAAAGATAGTAATACCCGAGTTGAACCTAAATTGCTTGCAGCAATTATCATACCCAATTGGTCTTGAGAAAGTCAATTAGGGCAAAATCGCTCAAACTACCGAGAGGTATAGAGTGAGAAGTATCATGCATTGGTTATATCATAATCCCTGTCACACCTCCTTTTTCCTTACTACACCCCGTGAAGGGTATAATAAAGGGAGTTATTTTCAACTTGAAGTGACAATCGAAATAGGATTATTTAATTAAAATCAGCGTCGCAACTTGGGAGATTTATGGTGTCCCAAGTCACCGGTTGAATCCCGAATCGAAGAAATTATTGACTCTGTTAAACAGTCCGCGATCCAGAAATCCGAGTAAGGAATTCTATTAACCCGGGAGAAGGAGTCAAGTATTCTCGGGTTCTGTGGTTCTAGCACGGTCGCTCAACTGTCATATTTAGCTTATTTATATGATTTTACCACATGTTTTAACTTGTGTGCTTTTTAACTTTGAACCGCTTTTATTATTATTCTTAAAGAGAATTGCAACGTCATGAAAACACGTCTCGAACCACGTCACATAAATGCACCCGCAGTTTTTGACACATTTCGACTTCGTTGAGATTTGAATTTGGGTCACATAAATGTGCACCCGAGTTTAGGAAGGTAGATTATTAAAATACGCGCCTAATGCAACTATGCGTTTGCACTTTGCGAGGGCCATGGAATTTGCTAAATATCACACCTCGAGTTCTAAGGATAAAGGATTGTACTCAACTAAAGCAAACTACGATGCTCATGATTATTTTTCCGAAATTTGAGATTATTGTAAAGGCCATATATAAACTTTAGTAATCATTTTAATAATTAAACGAGTATGTAAAATGAACTAAAACCATAAGATCATTACACATCCCAATTACATAATTAAGATGGCACAATTATCAAATTGCTTTTGTGACAATCATTAGCAGATTAAAAGCGAATAAACCATTATAATAAATAAACAACAAACAACAACTAAACTTCAAATAAGCAATCACATATATTTAAAGAGAGAAAAAAAACATCATGAATTGCGTAATTGCGTAAATGTCTCGCTAAGGTCTATCAGTTCAAACTAAATGTCCAAATATTGCTATTACATGAATTGCATTCCTACAAGTTGGCAAACTAAATGAAAGAAAAATAGAGGTGATCAACTTATTGAAAAACAATATAGTTAAAACCCACAATGAAGACGACGATAATTTTTGACAAGTATCAAAATACTTACCAGGAGCTAAAAGTAATTTGGCCTTCAATTCATTTAATATAGATTTACCCGTAACCAAATTTATGTACACAACTAACCAATACAGCAGAAAATCAAGGAAGAGAGTTCAGCTCTGAAAATCTAAAATTTTGCTTTGTGGAAGCTTTGAAACCAAAAGTCATAGGACCGCGAACAAGATCTCCATCCGAAAGCCTCGTCGGATGCCTCACAGAAATATCGAACAAACTCGAGAGGCAAAAGCACAAATTACTGTGATTGCAAATCTGATTTTATCAGTACTAGTGAATGCCATCACAGTGCTGCACGCACAATAACCAAGCACCCAAGCGAGAGAAAAAATAAGATAAAAAAAGGGATCTAAGCCAGCATCGTCCAAGAATCAATTGTTGGCTAAATTAGAAGAAAATATAGGCAGATGAATATGTGTATGAATATGCATGCATCAACATACAAATTACCGAATGCAATTCTTTGCTTGTTCTAGGGAAGTGAGAGCTAGAGGAGGAGAGCTAATCCAGAGACTGAATTTAATCGTGGGTGTGGCAGATTTTTGCCATCCTTAGGAGCTGCCGTTCTTAGCCCCTTTTTTAGGAATTGGGGATTGAAAAACTTGGGCTAGGGTTTCTATAATTGGGTATTTTATATGGAGGTGGGAAGGATGATGGCCATTGAATTAGAAGGAAATAGATGGCTAGGATTAAATCTTGCACTTAAGTGGGCTAATGGGTTTGGAATAATGAGCTAAGGGTAATTGGGTTGGATCATGTCTTTTTTGGGTTTCTTTTCTTTATTCTAAAGATGAATTAAAAATAGCTTTAAAAAGATACTAGTATATTTAAGATAATAAAAATATATAGAGAAGACACACAAGTACTATATTAATGACATTTAAATACTACTCAATATATATTAAAATATAAAATATTTTTTTAATATTTTCTTCTTATTTTTTGGAGAATAAAATGCCGAGACTATTTTTGTATTTTTTCAAAAATAAAACTAACTAAAATATCAACTAGCTAGAATAAGGGAAAATATTTTTTGTAATAATAATTTTTTTTAGATAAAATAAGGTAAAGAGAGTGATACTAGACCAAAACTAAATATTTACATTAAAATATAAAAAATCTTGGGGAAGATAAAAAATAACATGTCTACAGCTGCCCCTCTTTGACTGAAAATACGAAGTATTTTCAGACAAAGAACGACTAGACAGGTTTTTTGACCCGACCCTTATTTGGAGAGACTAAAACTAAGAGAGGAAGGAGAATGTGTCGAGCCCTGGTATCTGAGATGCCTACATATCCTTGGCTATAAAGGAATCAGGTCACGTGTAGTTCAGAGGTGAGTGAGGTGATGAAGTGTGAGAAGAGGATGAGAGTCGAGTGAGGTTCCGTTCGAGGCTCCGGTCTGCTTTCCCATTATTACATCAAAATCAAAAATGAAAAAGACTTACTAAGAGTATCAGCTACAAGTTACAAGATTCCTATCTATGAGTCTTCTGAAGCTTGATCTTGAGTTTTGGTTGGTTCTTCATGCGGACCCTGATCTGAATCTTGATGCTTGTTGGCTACATGTGTTAGTTCATTCTTCTTCAACTTTTCAGTCCAAGACCGGGCATGTAGTGCTTGTGACTTCAACCATGTCTTGAGAAACGCACATCTTTTATCAACTTCTATATTTGGATTCACTTCTTCCCTTTCTCTTTTTTTTTTCTTTCTAGATTATGACTAACTTTTGTTGATCATCTCGGATTGTTGACTTGCATTCTTCCCGCAAGCCTCTTTTGTTGCTGACTTGAATTGCATTCTGAAGTGTTTTTCCCTTTCTCCGAGTGATGCTTGACCTCTAAAACTTGAAATATATGCCTCTGTTCTCTAGGCGGGATCTTGATTGCTAAAACTTAAAATAAATGCCTCTGTTCTCTAGGCGGGCTCCTGATTGCTAAAACTTGAAATGAATGCCTCTGTTCTCCAGGCGGCCTCCTGATTGCTAAAACTTGAAATATATGCCTCTGTTCTTCAGGCGGGCTCCTGATTGCTAAAACTTGAAATAAATGCCTCTGTTCTCCAGCGGGCTCCTGATTGCTAAATCTAGAAATAAATGCCTCTGTTCTCTAGGCGGGTGCCTGACTTTAACAAAATAGACAAACAAAGAAAATTTCCTGCCCTAGTTTGGTGGCCAGGCGCATCATGTCACCAAATATTACTAAAAGTTTGAAAGCTAAAATTTGAATTGTACTTCTCTTGTTCTCCAGGTGGGTGCCTGATTGCTGAACTTGAAATGCATTCCCTTGTTCTCCAGGTGGGCGCCTGACTGCTGAACTTGAAATGTATTCCCTTGTTCTCTAGGTGGGCGCCTGATTGCTGAGCTTGAAATGTATTCCCTTGTTCTCCAGGTGGGCGCCTGACTGCTGAACTTGAAATGTATTCCTTTATTCTCCAGGTGGGCGCCAGACTGCTGAACTTGAAATGTATTTCGTTGTTCTCCAGGTGGGCGCCTCCCTTGTTCTCAAGGTGGGCACATGATTGCTGAACTTGAAATGTATTCCCTTGTTCTCCAGGTGGGCGCCTGACTGTTGAACTTGAAATGTATTCCCTTGTTCTCCAGGTGGGCGCCTGACTGTTGAACTTGAAATGTATTCCCTTGTTCTCCAGGTGGGCACCTGACTGTTGAACTTGAAATGTATTCCCTTGTTCTCAAGGTGGGCACCTGACTGCTGAACTTGAAATGCATTCCCTTGTTCTCCAGGTGGACGCCTGACTTCTGAACTTGAAATGCATTCCCTTGTTCTCCAGGTGGGCTCCTGATTGTTGAACTTGAAATGTATTCCCTTGTTCTCCAGGTGGGCGCCTGATTGCTTAACTTGAAATGTATTCCCTTATTCTCCAAGTGGGCGCCTAACTTCAACAAAATAACAAACAAAGAAAATTTCTTGCCCCAGTTTGCTGGCTGGGCGCGTCATGTTAACAAATATTAAAAATTTGAAAGCTAAAATTTGAATAGTACCTCCCTTGTTCTCCAGGTGGGCACCTGATTGCTGAACTTGAAATGTATTCCCTTGTTCTCCAGATGGGCGCCTGAGTGCTGAACTTGAAATGTATTCCCTTGTTCTCCAGCTGGGCGCCTGACTGCTGAAATTGAAATGTATTCCCTTGTTCTCCAGTTGGGCGCCTGACTACTGAACTTGAAATGCATTTCCTTGTTCTCCAGGTAGGCGCCTGACTGCTGAACTTGAAATGCATTCCCTTATTCTCCAGGTGGGCGCCTGACTTTTGAACTTGAAATGTATTCCCTTGTTCTCCAGGTGGGCGCCTGATTGCTGAACTTGAAATGTATTCCCTTGTTCTCCAGGTGGGCGTCTGACTTCAACAAAATAACAAACAAAGAAAATTTCTTGCCCCAGTTTGGTGGCTGGGCGCGTCATGTTACCAAATATTCAAAATTTGAAAGCTAAAATTTGAATTGTATTTCTCTTGTTTTCCAGGTGGGCGCCTGACTTTAACAAAATAGACGAACAAAGAAAATTTTCTGCCCCAGTTTAATGACTGGGCGCGTAATGTTACCAAACGTTACTAAAAATTTGAAAGCTAAAACTTGAATTGTACTTCCCTTGTTCTCCAGGTGGGCGCCTGATTGCTGAACTTAAAAGGTATTCCCTTATTCTCCAGGTGGGCGCCTGACTATTAAAACTTAAAATGTATTCCCTAGTTCTCCAGGTGGGCGCTTGATTGCTTGAACTTGAAATGTATTCCCTTGTTCTCCAGGTGGGCACCTGATTGCTTGAACTTGAAATGTATTCCCTTATTCTCCAGGCGGGCGGCTGATTTCAACAAAAATAGACAAAACAAAGAAAAATTTCTGCCCCAATTTGGTGGCTGGGCAAAGATGTTAGTGTAAAACTAAATCATGTTATTGAATATCAATAAGAACTTGAAAGATAAAACTTGAATTATACTCCCTTGTTATCCAGGTGGGCGACTGATTGCTGAACTTGAAATGTATTCCCTTGTTACCCAGGTGGCGCTTGATCGCTGAACTTGAAATGTATTCCCTTGTTATCCAGGTGGGCGCCTGATTGCCAAAACTTGAAATATATTCCCTTGTTATCCAGGTGGGCGCCTGATTGCTAAAATTTGAAATATATTCCCTTGTTATTCAGGTGGGCGCCTGATTGCCAAAACTTGAAATGTATTCCCTTGTTATCCAGGTGGGCTCCTGATTGCTAAAATTTGAAATGTATTCCCTTGTTATTCAGGTGGGTGCCTGATTGCCAAAACTTGAAATGTATTCCCTTGTTATCCAAGTAGGCGCCTGATTGCCAAAACTTAAAATGTATTCCCTTGTTATCCAGGTGGGTGCCTGATTGCCAAAACTTGAAATATATTCCCTTGTTATTCAGGTAGGCGCCTAATTGCTAAAATTTGAAATATATTCCCTTGTTATTCAGGTGGACGCCTGATTGCCAAAAACTTGAACTGTATTCCCTTGTTATCCAGGTGGGCGCCTGATTACCAAAACTTGATATGTATTCCCTTGTTATCCAGGTGGGCGCCTGATTGCCAAAACTTTAACTGTATTCCCTTGTTATCCAGGTGGGCGCCTGATTACCAAAAACTTGAAATGTATTCCCTTGTTCTCCAGGTGGGTGCCAGATTGCTGAAACTTGAAATGTATTCCCTTATTCTCCAGGTGGGCGCCTGATTGCTGAAACGTGAAATGTATTCCCTTGTTCTCCAGGTTGGTGCCTGATTTTAACAAAATAGACAAACAAAGAAAATTTCCTGCCACAGTTTGATGGCTGGCACATAGGTGAGTGTTAAACTGAATTATTCTACCAACTATTATAAGAATTTGAAAGCTAAGCCCTATTATACAGGGAGGTCCTGACAACTCCTAACAATTACGAACTTAAATTATATCTTCTAAAGGTATTACTCCGACTACACTTGTTATCAAAAAGGTCTTAAACTACTCCCCATTATCCAGGTGGGTCCTGACAACTTCTAGCTAAACGACAATTTTAACCTAAGTTATATCTACTAAAGGTACGACTTCCACTATATCTTGTTATCTAAACCGACCTTAAATTATCTAGGAGGGTCCTGAAAACTCCTAATTGAATCCCATCTTAAACGTGAAAACTTTGAAACTAACTTATGCTCCCTTGGGGTACATTTATGCTAATTTATGCTACTCATGATTGTTTTGAAATTTAAACTAAGTACCATTTTCCATGAGGGCCCTGAGAATTTATGGTCAAACCTGTTTTGGTGCTTGCTTTTTCCCTAAGGAGGGTTTCTCCGAAACTAACGAAAACTTTCTGCCCCTGTTTCAATCAAAGAAAAATCTCGTCAGTTTAAATTGTGGTGGTTGGTTTCTGGCCTTGAAGTTTGAGGGGGATTGCTCCTTCACTTCCCATGATGACTGATTTCCACTCGAAGACCTTGCTTGTTTATGGACTAACTCTTTCTCTGTCGTCCTCATCATATAAAATACCTTTTCTCCGTTCAGACCCAATATCCTCTATTTGCATTGCATGAACTGGCACCTCCCCAACCTTTGTGTCTCACATGAATCCCAAAACACACCCATTGCCCCCACTTCGTGTATATGATGTTCTTTCTTGATTTAACCATTGGCCTCGGCCTTGAGGTCTGTTGCTCCTTCACTTGTCATGATAACTGATTTTCATTCGAAGACCCTGCTTGTTCCTGGACTAACCATTTCCTTTGTAAACCTTAACCCAGAAAATACCTTTTCTTTTTCAGACCCAATACCCTCTATCTGTTGAAACCGCTCATACCGAAATTTACCAAACCTTTGTATTTCACACGAATCCCAAAGCACGTCAATTGCCACCTACTCAAGATGTATGTTGTTCTTTTCTTGACTTAAACCCCTGGTCCAGTCCTTGAGGTCTACAGCTCCCCCATTTGCCATGATAACTTTGACTTCTGCTTGGAAGGTCTTGCTCGTCACTGGTTTAACACCCTTTTATCAAGATTATCACAGGAAATACCTTTGATCTGTTCGCCCTAACCTTTCATTTGTCGCAT
Organism: Nicotiana glauca; assembly: GCA_026770625.1. Classification (NCBI taxonomy): domain Eukaryota; kingdom Viridiplantae; phylum Streptophyta; class Magnoliopsida; order Solanales; family Solanaceae; genus Nicotiana; species Nicotiana glauca. Next base: position 33,597 of record MU780991.1, read on the forward strand.
CATTCATGAATTGACATATACCAAGCCTTTGCATTCCACAAGGATCCCAAAGCATGTTGATTGTTTCCAGCTCAGTGAGCCTGTGTTCTTTCCTGCCTTGACGCTTTGATGCATATGGAAAGCTGGTGGCAAATTTTGAAGTCATTTCTCACTTGTGCTGACCCGACAGACTCAGAAAGAGGAAGTAAACAAGAGAAAAGGAACAGAGTAGAGGACAATGGAAAGAGATGATTCCTAACAAGAAAATTGCAAAATAGAAACCTATCAGATGTGGATACTAACTCTAATGACCATGACATGCACCTGCGACCTATTCTGTCAAGCAAATCTGATGTCCATCTCTTGTCGTACCTTTTTTGCCGTGGAACTGGGCTTCAATGCTCCGCTTATCCCATCTGATCACAATCCTTATTCGACATGTAGTGCCCGAAGAGTTTTTACTATCAAGCCTTTCTCATTTTGGTCTTTCTCTCAACTCACCGTCGCCTTATGGTGCCTGTGAAAGTTTTCACCAATAAGACTCTCTCATTTTTTATTTCTCTCACTTTCATCGCCTTGTGTACCCGTAAGGGTTCTCATCAACAAGACCCTCTTATTCTTCATTTCCCGTGTTTGGACTGGAGTGTTGCCCCTGATATGATTCACATCTACTCGCTTGACTTGTCATCTCTCGAAGACTGATCGGAAGGTCTTTCTTTGGATCGTAATACATGCTTTTGGATAGGGTTAGAAAGAAAGGGTATCAAAGACTCAAAAATAATTCGATGTGGGTTCAAAATTACAACTTTCAGAATCAAATCTCTTGCACAACCACAATTTCTGCCCCAGTTTCTTTCTTGGGGACTTTTGGATTTTTATTTTGGTGTGACTAACCTCAGAGAGAGGCTGCCTACGTATCCTTTCGGAATCAAGTCAAACGTAGTTCATGCCACTATTTTTGTTGTTGTTATTTTTCTTTTTCTTTTCTCTTTTTTTTCCTTTTCCTTTCTTTTCCCTTTTTTCTTGTTTTGTTGTTTTTGTCTTTTTCTCTTTTTCTCCTTTTCTTTTCTTCTCTCTTTTCTCTTTTTTTCTTTCTCTTTTCATTCTTTTATTTCTCCTTTATCTTTTTCCTTTACTTATGATCCTTTGTGCTTGTGTTTCTGAACTTCGCTACTGATTCCAAAAGAGGGGCGTGAAAGAAAATAAATAAGGCTCAAAGGGGTAACAAAAGATAAAGTGTTTAGATAGCAGAACAAAATGCCTTCGTCATTCCAATTTTCAAAACATGCCAAGTACAAACAACACAAGTAAACAACCCAAGGAAAACATTCGTAACATTTTTTCATTGTACAAGACTTGATAAGCATATCCACACATCCGCCTTCTATATCTGTTAAAAACAAAGCACCATTGGACAACACTCTCACTCTCGTTATCACGAATGACCCCTATCAATTTGAGCAGACGTGCCTTTTGCTTCTAACCGATGCGGCATGATGCATTTCAACAATATTTCTTTATGTTCTATCTGCCCCAGTTTCACACGGTTCGGGCTTCAAATGATCTTAAAGTGTTCTTATTTCCTTCAAGTGCCCCTACATCCTCAACATTATTTCATTGCCTCATGACTAAACTGTCTTTTAAAACTAGGCTAAGAATTATTTGTGCATGTCATGTCACTAGAACCAGCATGAAAAGAATTGTAGAAAGAAAAGAGAACTAAACAAAAGAAAATGGCTAGAAATAACAGGAAACAGGAAATTGCATCAGACAGGCGATGAAATGGTTCAAACAACAAGACAAGAAAACTAGGGTTACAACCCTGGAACAAACCTAGTTAATACTAAATGAGTTACTACGACTAAACAAAACAGGAAAAATGAAAGGATAGAAGGGTTTGAGTCACGAGACAATATCCGGATTACAACCCTGAAATAACCCGGACAATAGAAACGACAACAAAATAAACCACCAAAACTCCAATCCGGCTGACCAAGAAATGGAGCGCCTTCCCAATTACCAAGCACGACATCTTAGCCACAGAGTTTCGCATCAATATTGCCAAGACCATTATCAATTTTAATCAACAAGTTCCCAAGAGGATTCACATGCTCCCTGCCACTGTCATGGACCACAATTACCCCTTCTTGAATCATTCTCTCTATTTCCCTTTTCAAAGAGCGACAATCTTCAATACTATGCCCCTAGACATTAGAGTAGTACATGCACCGTGCAACAGGATCAAAGCCTTTTGCATATGAATCTAGAGTATATCCGAGGAGCGGCTCAATCAGGCCAGAATGTTTTAACTTTTCAAACAAACTTGTGTAGGATTCTTCGATGGGCGTGAAATCACTTTTCTGCCTTTGTTTCCCTCCATCTGAGCCCAAACTCCCTGAAGCTTTCTTCCGGCTTTTTTTCCATTTTAGATAGGGTGGAGCGGTCTAGGGTAACGCCTAATTTGTATTGAAAGCGCCACATAAAATATTGGGCCAGGTCGTCCAATGTATGCCACTTACCAACATCTTGATGAGTATGCCAGTCCAAAGCTACCCCAGTCAGGTTCTCACTGAAATATACCATCATCAAGTCATCTTTCTCTCCAACAATTCTCATTTTACTGCAATAGACCCTCAAGTGGGCTACAAGATCCCCACACCCATCATACAAGTTACATTTTGGCACTTTGAACCCCGTGGACAAGCGGTGCTTTCGGGCTCCGATATCAACCAACCCGATTCCGTTGTTGTCTGCCATTGCCTTTTGTCGTTGTATTGTAGAGAAGGGTCACCATTTTAAAATCAAAAACCAACCACCTTTATGCTATGAACACAACAAAATGAATCCATCACGTTAGCGTTAGGGCATTTAACATAAGATAATTTCACTTTACGTGCAATGCACCTAGCCACAGTTATCGGTTCTAAAATGACTTCGAGGGTACAAAGGTCAGTTGGCATCATCCCAATTTGTTCATTTCAACCTCTCCTTTCTTTTCTTTCCTCGCCCTTCCCTGCTCATTTCATTCTTCTTCTTTTTTCTGATCATCGCTCTCTTTTTTTTCCCTCATTCCTCACATCCCACAATTTCACCCTCTTTTCTTTCTTTCTTTTTTCTTTTCTTTTTTATTTCTTTTTTTCCTTTTTTCTTTTAATTAAAAAAATGACTCGATCGAACCCTATGTAGGTTACTTATGTATCATGACCCCGCATGAATCAGATCTTTGCGTAGTTCTGGAAGATCGAGAATAAAGTAAACAAACTAACATTCTTTTTTTCCTTTTCTTTAATGATTACTCTGATGAGAAAAGAGAAATAAAAGAAGCAAATTTTTTTTTTGAATTTTCTAGACTTAATGTTCTATGATCTATTCTAAACTCAAGCTTAACGGGCATTTGTTTTTTCTTTCTTCTTTTTCTTTTTGAAACAGACACTCTACGAGAAATTATTAAGGAAAAAACCCAAAAAGAGAAATTTTTTTTTTGACTTTTTGTTTTGTTTTAGGAAGAAAAAATAAACCATAAAAAAAATATTTTGAAATTTCCTTTGATATCCTAAGGCCAAATTTCAAAACAAGTAACAAAATATTTTTGTATTTCAATTTTGATTGCCTAGAGAAGAAATTCTAATGATAAACAAAGATAAAGTATTCTTATTTTTTTATCTACAATACCCTGAACCCTTAATAAAAGAATTTTTTTTTATTTTTCGCTAATTTCGCAAAGAAGCATCTTAAAAGAAAATCTTTTTGGATTTTGGAATTAACACCTTAAAGAAAGCTTTTAAAAAGGTGCTAAAAGAAATTCTCTTCATCTTTTTTTTTTTTGAATTTTTTGTCCTAATATAGTAAAGAAAATATAAAAACAATTTCTATTATAAGCCCTAGACATTAATTACCTAAAAGAAAAACCACCTCAAAATATTTGTTTGTTTGTTTTTTTTTTCATTTCTACAATTAATATTCTAAGGAAAATTCCCAACGAAAATGTAAAATTCAATTCTCTTTTTTTTTGGATTTTTGATTTATTACACACCTATTCAAATGCAAAATAGTAAGTACAATAATAATAAAACCTCGACATTACTATACAAAACTAGAAGATAAAAAGACAACATAACATTAAAAAAAATAGAAAATCTTCTTTTGATCCAATCCTGAATGAACGATCCTGACTAGATGGTCCTGATACTTTGTCATGCCCAAACTCCGGCAAGTAAATTCATACCTGTATGAAAAGACTCAAACCAACACTAGGTGAGACAATAACACTCACTATTAGATACATGCAAGACATGATTTATTTATTGCAAAATGGCTTATTTGGCCAAAAGATGGCTAAGAGTGCAAAATTTGGCTAAGACCCCGCAAAGCCAAGAATCTAAGATTTACTAGGAAGATCGGACCCTACGTGGGTTGCCTACGTATCACTCCCCGAAAGACGAGAATCAGGTATGCATAGTTCGGGTAGATTGGATATGGGCGAAAAATTAAACAAAACAACTAACTTAAAGAAAATATTTTTTTTGTCTTTTCCTTGAAAATGATGAAATATGCCAACTCTTTTTTTGGATTTTCTTTTTCCTCTTTTTTTTTTTGATTTTTGATTTTTTGAAAAATGATAAAAATGCAAAATCTTTAGAATTTTTCATATTTTTTGTTTTTGGTCTTTTTCTTAATAAAATGTAACAAAACATAACTAGGCCCCACTTACTTTATTTTCACACTTCACCCTCGTTTTTTCTTTTTTTTTCTTTTTTCTTTTTCATTTTTATTTGCCCTCAACTATCATTAGTCCGCCAAATGACCCTTTTATCCTCGAATAAATGCAACATGTAGCACATAGGATGCATCAAGATGGTCTGTTATTTCAGGTTACCTGTCCTAGACGGACCCAACCCTTGTGTTGAGTCCCCTAAGTCACATGCACGTGATGCAAATAAGCGCTCCTACTAGGGATCCGGCATGGAGTCAAGTAATTCTAAGTTTAAAACCTGGGTATGTGTTCTAGACTGTGTACCCGAGCGGACAACTCGAGTCGAGGAGGGGGCTACGTACCGGGAACCAAAAGGCCATCCGGCTTAGTAACTTGTCCGGCCTCTTTCTTATTTCAGGGTATGACACTAACAGAATAGGGAGTCTCAACCAGTAAGCACATCCCCGGAGGTGAGAAGAGAAGGGTTTCGGCACAGTTGATATACATTTCAGATAATATCCAAGCGGTAAAACATTTAGCACGTTTAGCATGAAACATGTAGGAAAATCAGATAAAGCCGAACATAACAATTATTCTAAGCTCGAATTCTTAAACCCTGAACCGAAGTTCTGGGTTTGTATCCCCAGCAGAGTCGCCAGAGCTGTTACACCTCCTTTTTCCTTACTACACCCCGTGAAGGGTATAATAAAGGGAGTTATTTCCAACTTGAAGTGACAATCGAAACGGGATTATTTAATTAAAATTAGAGTCGCCAATTGAGAGATTTATGGTGTCCCAAGTCACCGGTTGAATCCCGAATCGAAGAAATTATTGACTCTGTTTAACAGTCCGCGATCCAGAAATCCAAGTAAGGAATTTTGTTAACCCGGGAGAAGGTGTCAAGCATTCTCGGGTTCCGTGGTTCTAGCACGGTCGCTCAACTGTCATATTTAGCTTATTTATATGATTTTACCACATGTTTTAACTTATGTGCTTTTTAACTTTGAACCGCTTTTATTATTATTCTTAAAGAGAATTGCAACGTCATGAAAATACATCTCGAACCACGTCACATAAATGCACCCGCAGTTTTTGACACATTTCGACTTCGTTAAGATTTGGATTTGGGTCACATAAATGTGCACCCAAGTTTAGGAAGGTAGATTATTAAAATACGCGCCTAATGCAACTACGCGTTTGCACTTTGCGAGGGCCATGGAATTTGCTAAATGACACACCTCGAGTTCTAAGGATAAAGAATTGCACTCTACTAAAGCAAATTATGATGCTCTATTTTTCCGAAATTTGAGATTATTGTAAAGGCAGTATATAAACTTTAGTAATCATTTTAACAATTAAATGAGTATGTAAAATGAACTGAAACCATAAGATCATTATACATCCCAATTACATAATTAAAATGGCACAATTATCAAATTACTTTTGTGACAAACACTAGCAGATTAAAAGCGAATAAATAATTATAATAAATAAACAAAAAACAATAATTAAACTTCAAATAAGCAATCACATATATTTAAAGAGAAAAAAAAACATCATGAATTGCATGAATGTCTCACTAAGGTCTATTAGTTCAAATTAAATGTCCAAATGCTACTATTACATGAATTGCATTCCTACAAGTTGGCAAACTAAATGAAAGAAAAATAGAGCTGATCAACTTATTGAAAAATAATACAGTTAAAAACCACAATGAAGACAACGATAATTTTTGACAAGTATCAAAATACTTACTAGGAGCTAAAAGTAATTTGGCCTTCAATCCATGTAATATGGATTTACCCGTAACCAAATTTATGTACACAACCAACCAATACAACAGAAAATCAAGAAAGAGAGTTCAGCTTTGAAAATCTGAAATTTTGCTTTGTGGAAGCTTTGAAACCAAAAGTCATAGGACCGCGAACAAGATCTCCATCCGGAAGCCTCGTCGGATACCTCACAGAAAAGTCGAACAAACTCGAGAGGCGAAAGCACAAATTACTGTGATTGTAAATCTGATTTTATCAGTACTAGTGAATGCCATCGCAGTGCTGCACGCACAATAACCAAGCACCCAAGCGAGAGAAAAAACAAGATAAAAATGGGATCTAAGCCAGCTTCGTCCAAGAATCAATTGTTGGCTAAATTAGAAGAAAATATAGGTAGATGAATATGTGTATGAATATGCACGCATAAACATACAAATTATCGAATGCAATTCTTTGCTTGTCCTAGGGAAGTGAGAGCTAGGGGAGGAGAGCTAAGGCAGAGACTGAATTTAATCGTGAGTGTGGCAGATTTTTGCCATCCTTAGGAGCTGCCGTTCTTAGCCCCTTTTTTAGGAATTGGGGATTGAAAAACTTGGGTTAGGATTTCTATAATTGGGTATTTTATATGGAGGTGGAAAGGATGATGGTCATTGGATTAGAAGGAAATAGATGGCTAGGATTAAATCTTGCACTTAAGTGGGCTAATGGGTTTCGAAGAATGAGCTAAGGGTAATTGGGTTGGATCATGTCTTTTTTGGGTTTCTTTTTTCTTCATTTCTTTTCTTTATTCTAAAGATGAATTAAAAATAGCTTTAAAAAGATACTAGTATATTTAAGATAATAAAAATATATAGAGAAGACACATAATTACTATATTAATGACATTTAAATACTACTCAATATATACTAAAATGTAAAATATTTTTTGAATATTTTCTTCTTATTTTTTGGAAAATAAAATGCCGAGACTATTTTTGTATTTTTTTCAAAAATAAAACTAACTAAAATATCAACTAGCTAGAATAAGGGAAAATATTTTTTGTATTAATAATTTTTTTAGATAAAATAAGGTAAAGAGAGTGATACTAGACCAAAACTAAATATTTACGTTAAAATATAAAAAATCTTGGGGAAGATCAAAAATCACATGTCTACAATCCCCAACATGACAATCTTGCCTTAGAATCGAGAACCCGTCAAGTGTCCACCTAGGAGAAAGTCACTTCCCTAGTGCCTTCTTAACTATTTAGACAACCTTTAAGTATTTCACTCTTAGCTTAATTTAGCATCTCATTAGCATTAAATTAGAAGTTATCAAAAGACCAATTATGACTAGAAGTGCAATTAAGAGCAATTACATATCTCTAATTTAGATAGAAACTCAATTCTCATTTCTAGCTCCCTGTGGCAATCGATCCTGACCTTCTCGGGTAAAAGCTGCTTCGACCACTCTCGCTACTTTGTAGTAGTGCAGGGTTGGCACTGATCAGGCATTTAGGAAGTTAAGGCCTTATTTTTAATGTCATCTTATCTCTGTAGTAACTGCCTACTCCTTACATAATATACTGCATAAGCAAGAATTATCAGGTAAACTAGCCAAATGGGATATAGAGCTAAGCGAATATGACATAATATATCAACCAAGAACTGCAATAAAGTCACAAATTTTAGTAGATTTTGTGACAGATTTCAGTCAAGGAATACAACTAGAAGCAGAAAAAGGACTGCAGGTATTTAATGGGTCTAATCCAGGTACTTGGACTTTATTTATTAATGGTTTATCAAATGTAAGATGAGCAGGTCTAGGCATTATTTTAGTACCACCTACGGGAGAAATCATACGACAGGCCATAAAATGCCATCCTATTACTAATAATGAGGCAGAATACGAAGTTGTGATTGCAGGTTTAGAATTGGCATGAGAACTCGGCATAGAACAGATCGTAATCAAAAGAGATTCACGTCTTGCAGTTAACCAAATACCGGGGACTTATATAGCTAGAGAGGCAAGGATGTAACAATACTTAGAAAAGGCACGGGATTTAGTCAGTAAATTTTAAACTTGGAAAGTCAAGCAGATACCAAGAGAAGAAAATGCCGAGACTGGCGCTTTAGCTAATATCGCATCCGCTCCAGAAGTAGCAAATGAAGAAAATGCATATGTGATACATTTATTTCATTCAATGCTTGATCAAGATAAAAACGAGTTAAATTACAATAATTTAACTTGAGATTGGAGAAATGAAATTGTCAATTTTTTGCAGTTTGGAATATTTTCTGAGGATAAGAAAAAAGCTCAGGCACTTCGCAAAAAAGTTGCTCGCTACTGTTTAAATCAAGACAATCTTTATCGAAAAAAGTTCGGTGGTCCTATAGCAAGATGTCTCGGGCCTTCTCAAACAGAATACGTGATGAGAGAAATATATGAGGGACATTGTAGAAATCATTCTGGAGGAAGATCTTTGGTAAAAACCATAATTAGAGTCATTTATTATAGGCCAAAATGGAAGAAGACGTGGAAAATTTTATGGCAAAATGTGAAAAGTGCCAAAGATATGGTAATAACATACATTGACCAGCTAAATTATTGCATTTAGTAATTGCACCATGGCCTTTTATGAAGTGGGCTTACTGAACAACGGCAAAAACAAGTATGGGAAAAAGACTATTTTCACTTGTATACGGAGTTGAAGCCTTAATTCCAATCGAGATAGGGGAACCAAGTACCAGATATACACAAGCTACCGAGGAATCGAACGAAGAAGAGATCCGAGTAAACCTGAATTTACTTGAAGAAAGGAGGGGAACTGCATTAATAAGGATGGCAGCACAAAAATAAGTTATGGAACGGTATTACAATCAGAAAGCTCGTCTCAGATACTTCAAGATTGGGGACTACGTACTCAAGAAAGTTTTCCAATCTATAAGGGCAGCCAATGCAGGAAAGTTAAGTCCAACTTGGGAAGGACCTTATAAAATTCATGGTATCGTAGGAAAAGGAGAATACGAGCTTGAAACATTGGATGGAGAGATCCTACCTTCAAATTTGAATATTGTTCATCTAAAGAGATACCACTTCTAAGGAAAGGAAATACTCACGGGCAGGTATCCTCACTAATGATTTTTATTTTTGAATTATTAAAATTTTACTAATTATTTTAGATAATAGGCAAAAATCTATCCCGCACTAAATGATGAATTACGACCTGAAAGACACGTGGAAAGAACATAATTTACGGTCTAGGGTTACAACTATTCTAATGAAAATTTAAACAGGTTAAGCAGTCTTCATCTAAAATTGTACCTCCGAGTCCCGTATGTTTTTCCTTTTCAGGATGTATGGAAGGAATAATCAAGTGCTCGCGATTTCATACTTCAAAACTCAAACACTTGGGGGACTATATAATATACATATAATATATATGTATAAGGAAGGTAAAGAAGACTGAAAATTTTCAATTCAAGCCTAAAAGCTAATCAAATATCAAGTTCAGAGCAAAGTCACAAGCTAATTATACAAGCCTGATCAAAAAACCTATGAAGAGTACACTCATGGATATAGATTTCAAAATCTTACGATATTGAGGTTAAAGGCAGTATTTAGCCATGGGTCATAAAGAAACCCTTAGATTTTCTTTCTTTTTTGAAAATCTATTGTAAAGAAAACAGTTATGGAAGAGTAATAGAAGATATTTAAATACATGTAAGATATTATTTAAACTTGAAAAAGTTTGAACGAAAATTTTATCAAAATTATTTCAAGAAACATGTGTGTTCCTATTTCTTTTCCGCATGTTTACACCATTATAAAGTTGAGATGTCTTCTTCATTAAGTGTGTGAGAACGTGATTTTTGCCCTAAGCAAATTATTCCAAAACTTTCAAATAAAATGATTTTACAATTTTTTGTGAATTTTGTTGAATTTTTTGTGTTAATTGGTTGCATGATAATTCATATGAAAATACAAAAATATGCATTTGTATTTAGGGATTTGATTTTACATTTTTAGTATTAATTAGTATTAATTTATTTTAGAACAAAATAGCAAAAAATAATATTTTTGGCATTTTTAGTTTAAATTTGTATTAGGTTGCATTTAAATTAGGAATTACTATAATTAGAAATTAAGAAATATAATTGTTAGAATCAATTTGTTTTTGGTTTTATTTTAGCATTTTATAAAATTAGAAGAAATAAATAACACAAAAAATATAAAATAAAAAAATATATACACAAAAACAATTTAAATAAAAGGAAAAACTAAAAGGAGTGGTCTTATTTGAAGACTCAATTTTGGGCCAGTTTTGCATTTAAATCCGACTGGCCCAAGTCAAAAGAACCCACTCCACGCCTGGTCTGGCCCAAATTCCTCAGAACCCATTTCGAACCCAACCCAATTCGCCCAAACCCGGTCCATTGCTGAGGAGGACTAAACGACGTCGCATGGCCAATACCTTTTTAATCTCGACCGTTCAGGACATGGAATCAACGGTCCAGGATTTATTGATTATTTTACATAAATGTGTAATAAATCCTCAACAAAATCAAAGACAAAAACTCACCCTCCTCGTACCCAAACTCACCCCGTCGTTACACCGCCACCGACCGCCGGCGGAAATCGTCTCCGCCAGCGGCGAAGCTCCAATCAACCCCAAATTTCTACCCCATGATCCTCTCTTCCTTCTCGTTCCATATCCATCATCATCTTCTCCCAAAACCCAGCCCAAATCTTTGAATTTCAGATCTGAAAAATGGCGAAAAACCCTAGTTCGTCCAAATCTTACAAAAATCGATACCAAATGACCCCTCACCTCCCTTTCCACGAATCCTTGTTCAAAACCCTTCTAATCTCTCTAAAGTTTATTAACTGTAGGTCTAGGGTCATATCTTCAAAATGATTTATCAATTTTTCAAGACGACTTGACTCAAATTAACGTTATGAGTTTATCTATTACGAGATGGACCTATAACATTAACTCGAAGGATTTTGTTTGAAGATTAATTTTTAGTAAGCTCTTCATATTCCTGTTCTTCAGTCCCTGCTTCTACATGATTTGCTTTGTCTTTTTAATTAAGCATTGTTTTAGTTTTCAGTCAAAGTTTAGCATCAATTCTCCCTCCTTGATTGTTAGCAGTGTTTTAGGATAATTCATGTTAGGTTAATCTTTACTTCTTTACTTAAATTCTAATTCGATTTGATTGGTGATAGTTTGAATGTTCAGTTGTTATTTGTTGACAGAGTAATTAGGTTTCCTTCTTGATTCTGTTTATATGAAGTTTGAACTTGGGATTCGATTTGTGTTAATTACAGTTCATATTGATTAATCCAGTTTTTAATTCAATTTAGTGTTAAATAAGAAGATGTTTAGAATAGGTGAATTGTTTATCGCTGAGGAAGTCATTTTGTTTAGTTAACTTGGGTTAAATCATAACTGAGGTAAGGGACTGGGTTCAGTTAATTTAGGTTGTAATTTTCAGACTGTTTTGAGGGTATTTTAGGGTTTAAAAATGGCATGTTTTGCCAAATTGGTAATTGTGGAATACAAGTAAGGGTACTATAGGCATTTATAATGGTATAGGAATAGGGTAGATGAAGGTAGAACCTTCCAGAACATTCTAATTAGGGTCTTAGTGTAAGTTCCTGCATTTGAAATGCAGTAGCTTGAATAAGAAGTTAAAAATAAAGGGTTAAATAAAAGAAATCTGAAAATTAGAAAAGAGAAAGTGTGAGGAACTTTTAGAATATTCTGCCCCAATTTGTGCCTATAAAGTTTTTAAACTTGTTAGTGCCTATAAAGCTTTTAGGCAATGTTGGACATGTAATAGTGATATTGAGAATTGAATAATTTAAACTTGTTATAATTTGTATAAATTGGACTAATTAGGACTATTAGAACTCGTGAGTTCATGATGTCTCATTTGGTGATAGTTGTAGTATTAAGATTGTATAATATCATTCAGTGATGTTTTAGGATAATTTGATTGACTTTGTTTTCATTAAAAGGATAGTCATTGGAAGTTGAATTGGAAATCACTCTAAGTAACCAAACTAAAAAAAACTATCATCTAATTTAGTAGTTCTGAATATGCTAGTTTACTGTATGATACATCATTTTCTGCCTTAAGAATTTAAAAACGTCCAATAGAACTAGGTATCAAATTGGTCCTAAGAATTGAAGCTTCAAAGTATTTTTGCCTAAACTTGAACTCGAGTATGTTCAACAGCTATAAAAGAATTCAAATTGGGCCTCCTTTCAAGGGTCTGGTTTACGAGGAGCTAGCAATTATTGACATTGGACTGTTACACATCCCTTAAGCCCAAATTCACGTGAAAGTTGGCCTGCTCAGTCAAACGATAAAGAAATTAAATTGAGAAGTAGAAATCACCAACAATAAAAGAATTTTAAGACCTTTTAGGATATCCATCTAATAATGAACTAAGACGAGCCCCGCCAAACAAATTGCGGGGCCCTCAATAATTGTTTACAAAAAATACTTAGAATCGGGATGGACCGTTTAGCGAATTTTACGGTCTTCCCCAAAGTTAATAAACGCGTAGTCGCTTTAGGCACTGGTGTTAATAATATTATTTTCCTAAATAGGGGTGCACATTTATGTGACCCAAATTCAAATCTCAACGAAGTCGAAATGTGTAAAACGCCACGGGCATACTGGTACGGTGTGGTTCGAGATACATTTTCACGACGTTGTAATTCTTGTAAAATAAGTAATAAATATAATAAATATAATAAAACGGGTTATTAATAAAAGGCACATAAAAATAGAACATTTATTGAAATCAGATAAAATCAAATGCAATAGTTGAGCGACCGTGATAGAACCACGGAATCCGGGAATACCTAACACCTTCTCCCGGGTTAACAGAAATCCTTATCCGGATTTTTAGTTCGCGGACTGTTAACAGAGTCATATTTTCCTCGGTTCGGGATTCAATCGGTGACTTGGGACACCATTAATCTCCCAAGTGGCGACTCTGAATAAATAATAATAAATCCCGTTCTGACTGTCCTTTAATTGGAAAAACTCTTTTACGCCCTTCGCGGGGTGTACAAACTCATAAAAAAAAGGAGGTGTGACAGCTCTGGCGACTCTGCTGGGGATAACAAACCCAGAACTTCGGTTCAGGGTTTAAGAATTCGAGCTCGGAATAATTGTTGTATTTGTTTATATTTGATTTTCCTACATGTCCATGATTAATGTGCTAAATGTTTA
>MU780992.1:0-11175 GCA_026770625.1 Nicotiana glauca
AATGTGTCCGGTATGTAGAAATAACGAGGAAGAATATATTATTCACATTTTCTTTAACTGTAAGACAATCAAGCCATTTTGGGAAAGGGTTGGGTGACATCACTACTTCAAAGATTTAGCTGATCACTGGCTAATCCAGCTGAAGTCTTTTAACTACCCAATTACAAACAATCTCATAAATTAGGACCTCCTCTTCCCGTTCATTATTTGGTATACTTGGACAAATAGGAACAATAACAATCATAAGAACACCACTTCCCCAATAAATGGTGATTTTATCATTAAAAAGACAACTGAATATAAACTCCTCACTGAAAAAAGTATCTTCACTCCTCCTAAATTTTTTATTAATATTGCATGGCACAAACCACCAAAAGGATGTACTAAGCTTAATATAGATGCTAGCTATAACAATATTACACAAAAATGTGATTTGGGAGGTACTTTCAGAAACACTAAAGGACACTGGATTGTGGGGTTCGAAAAATCATCATATGCAAGTGGATCACTAGAAGCAGAGTTGAAAGCCCTACTAGAAGGGCTCAAAATGGCTAAGGAATGGAGACAATACCCGCTTGCAATAGAATCAGATTTTGTGGAGGCTATCCAATATATCCTTCAAGTAAATATGCTTTATGATAATATTGTTAATGAATGCAGGTGGTTAATGCACCAGTAGAAGGAGATAATCCTTCGGGACACATTCAGGCAGTGGAATAATATTGCTCATCACATGGCAAAAAAGGCGAAGGAACAATGTGAAGGCATGAAGACTTCTGTTGAAGCTCCCCCTATGTTAAATGTTTTGTGGAAAAAGACATATTATAACAATGTATTATATATGGGAACAATGTATTTAACCCAGCTAAAAAAAAAAAAAAAAAGACATATCCTCTTTTAAAGCGGCCTTCATCCTATTTGTTTCACTCGCTGTCCATTTCCTCCTCTTCTGAATTAGAAAAATCCCCTTCTTATTTTATTTTATAACATATATACACACACATAGTCACATATCGCCAGATCACTTCTTCAGCTTCTGATGCGAATGCTTTAACTCGCTTCTCTATTCACGCAGAAACACTGATAATGGCAACGGAAGGGACAGAATCTAACTGCAATTCCTCTACTGAAGGTCTTCAGGACCAATCTTCGCCTCGCCAATCGCTGCCTCCTCATTCAGGTAATCATCCTTGTTTTTATTCTCTTCTTTTTTTTGCGCATATTTTTAACAACTGGAGATCTGCTATCTTTTGTTGTTCCGTATTTGAATTTTATGATAATGCCGTTTTACATTGTTGATCCGACGTTCTATACGGCAGTGTGAAAATCAGTATGTGAGCAGGTTTTTTAGCTTATATGTGTGATTTAAAACCTTTTTTATTTTTTGTTTTTTTAATCCCTCCCAATTTAGGAGGATCTATAGTATTTCCACACTTCCCCTCCCGAGTGACTCGAACCCAGGACCTAAACCCTAAGGATGAATTTTGGTGTTTCTTGGGATGTATATGAGTTCATAACCTCATGTTTGGTTCCAAATATGCGAATTACATCTCAAAAAAAGATGTGAATTACGTCTCTAGATATACTTATAGAAAAACTAATATCTAGCCGTTTTGATCCCTTGGAACAACTGAATGAATTTAGTAGATTGTTTTAGGAGGCCCTAATGACTATAGATCGAACCTATCCAATTTTTACACTATGATGGTTGGCTGTTCATGGCCTAGTTGTATCTACCAGCTACCGTCCTTTTTCGGGATCAATATCAGCAGTTTGTGATAAACAACAAGACTATAGCATGTCGCGAGAAAAGCACGCTCGAAGGTTAGCTGGACCTTTTTGTGTAATGAAAATGCTTAGTAGGTTCAAGAACACTTCTTTTGGCCCAAAGTGGCTCAATATGTTCAACTCATTGTGGAGAGATGCACCATTTGTCACAAATCCAAGAGCCCATCACCAACCGGGTATGTGTAGGGGCGTACACAGGATTGGGAGTCACATAAAGTATGCAGATTGAAGAAAGCCCTGTATGGATTGAAGCAATCCCAGAGGGCGTGGTTTGAGAAGTTCAGTAAGGCCATAGTTTAGTTTGGCTACAAAAGGTGTGCTTCTGATCACACACATTTCACCTATGGATTGTTTTATAGCGGTACGATTACGATGCTTGCTCCGAATGGAAGAGAGACGGCTTTCCTTTCGGATGTTGCAAACGCATCCCTAGAATCAGCTGCTCTCCTTCCTGTTGGAGGAAGACAATGCGAAAAAATGCATATATTAGTAAGGCAAGGTGATTGTTGTTGTAAGCGGTGTCGAATTCGTATTTAAATAAATAAATGAACAATTTAATATAATGATATCATATACCAAAATACAATTCAAGTCATATTAATAAAGTACATTACTACAACTCTCCTAAGTGAGTGTTTATTTACTCTTTTGTAATGGACTTATAATATCCCAATTGAAAATAGTACTTAATACTTGTTTTTGTATGTAAGAACCAAGTATAATCACTAAAAGACTCTTCATTTGTTTTTGATTTTGCGAATATATCTTGGTCAATTCGTCGCTGAAAAAAAAATTTAGAATAGCAAGATAACTTAATAATAGAAATAGTAGCAAGCAACATACGAAATAACTATAAATTGCAAATTGCAGGGAATAAGTGATTTTTTTTTGTAGGGGTCTTAAGTTTGAGTAATTTTATTTGCAGGGGTCTTAAGTTTGATGAAATAATTAGGTTTCAAAGACATTGTAATCAATAATTAACGCTCTCCATTTATTAGACACCTAGACCCTAGACCCAACAACCAACAATGCTCAAAACTTCAAAAAATCAAACAGATGTAACCACTGAGCTTCAGACCCACAACTTCCCAATAGACGCTAAACCGTGTGAGCTGAGCCTTCCTATTTAACAAGCAATGTCATTTCATTTATTTATTCGTTATTTCGTTTTCGCATACTAATCAAATACATATATTTAACAAAATGACACCGCTTAAGCTAAGGTGGCTCCGCCCCTGGGTGAATCCTTGGAATGATGTTAGCATAGATTTTGTGGTGGGCTCCTTGGATAAAGACTTAATACTGCTAGTTAGCGGAGGCGGATTCAAGATTTAAATTCTATGGGTTCAACTTTTAAGAGTTTTAGCATCGAACCCTTTATATATTTAAAGTTATGGGTTCATAGTTATTATTTTTGCAATTTTTATAAATTTTTACACATAACTTTTTACTCTTATGGGTGCAATTGAACCCGGTAGTAATGCACTAAATCCGCCCCTGCTATAGTTAGCTGTTGGTTTTCTAAATTAGCACTCTTGAGTTGATGTAAATTGTAATACCATTCATAATGCCTCTGTTATTTTCTTATCATTCTTCCAAGGAGGTGGACAAGCTTAGTGAAGTTGTAAAGATAACAACATTAGGTTGTGACTTAAAATATACAAGTCAGTTTTTGAAGACTAAGTTCGGTACCCATTGACAAACATGGTGAGAAAGAGTCTCAGAAAATGAGACTTACTTCTACCACATTTTGAATTTGCTCAGAACATGAAGATGCTTTGTTTTTGAGTTGGAGAATTGCAACAGTGAGCCTAGGACTCTTTGTGGCTGTACCTTAGGAACGAGGCATTCTGTCCAAGCACAATTCAGAACTAAAGCCTCGATTTAAAGTGCCTTTAGAGTGCTCAATTTTATTTTTTTGTAGCAACACTACAAGCTGGAGCGCCAGGGAGGATAAGGTGTCTCATTACTTTGGATGTCGAACATCTCTTAGCCTAAAATGTATATGATTAAATCCAAATTTGAGGCAAAATCCTCTCCGTCCAGGGGAGATTGATGCAGGAGCGAGCAGGCAAGTTTATATTTGCGCCAACTCAAGTCTAAGCTCTAATAGCATTAGGTCACTTTAGGGCTTTATTGCAATATCTAAAGCTTTTACATGCATTATAAGGCTGCCCAATGTTAGTTGACCAAACAAAGTTATGATTACTCATGTTTGGGCCAACAAAGTATGATTATTACCATCTATCAACTGGACTATAAGGGTGATGACGCTCCATATATGTGCAAAAGCATTACTTAGCTGATTGCTCATAGTTTGAAAGTAATAAATGCATAATTTTTGCAATATTTGCTTTAGACTAGGAAAATAGCAGTTTTTTTTAAAGTTTCTTTCTCCATTTAAGTTTTTGTTTATGCTGAATAACCTTTTTCCGTTATTGTGTTTTCGTTTTTCTTAATATACGCTTTTCTTGGTTAAAGTGGGTGCTTTAGTTGCGCTTTAAGCCCAGCAGAACTTTATGCTTTTCCCACTTTGTATAGTTGACAATATTATCCTGTATTGCATCGATTTTGGTACTTTCCCTTTTTTTTTGGGGGCTGTTTTAGGTAGATGGGAAATGAGGTGCCAGATTTTGTTTTCATTACTAAGGATTTATATATGAAAAGCTGCTTGATATCATGAGACAGGCACATAGGTATAACACTTTGTTTAATGCCTTTGCGATTTCATGAGCATCATGTTTACTTGTTATCCTTTCAATTTGTTTGTTCAAAATCATGATTTTAATTTTGATTAGTAGCCTGTGTTGTCACTATCTCTTCTGATCACTAACTTACAATATCAATTTTAGGGCTACTTTATTTCGTGTTGTCTCTTATTTCCATCTCACTCTGATGTTCCAGACCACGAGGGGGAGAAAACTTATGTCAAGTTTCTTTTATCAAATACTGAAGCCGGTTCAATTATTGGAAAAGGTGGCTCAACAATCACCGAGTTTCAGTCCAGTTCTGGGGCAAGAGTTCAGTTGTCACGCAACTTTGAGTTTTTCCCTGGTACGTCAGATAGGGTTATAATGGTATCCGGGCTTGTGGATAATATACTCAAGGCAGTTGAACTTATTCTTGGTAAATTGCTAGATGAGGTAATACACTCTCTTGAATCCCATTCTCTGTATATTTATCGACATATTGATTGAAGTACTGTCTCTTTCTTGAGTCAGTTTTATGCTGAAGATGGCGATGACGTGCGAACAAAAGTTAAACTAGTTGTGCCCAACAGCTCTTGTGGTGGAATTATTGGGAAGGGAGGAGCCACGATAAAGTATGAGTTCTTACTAAATTCATATCTCATAAGCGTTGCGGCATTTTGCGTATTGCTCTTAGAAATGTACCTGAGTTTCATGTTCTTATTTTAATTGAGAAGCAGTACACCTGGCAGTTGTCCTTTGATTTTTACTTTGTTATTACAATAATAACAGTGAAATCCCCTAAGTGGAGTCTGGGAAGGGTAATTAACGCATACCTTACACCTACTCCGGAGGAGTTGAGAGGCTATTTCCGATAGACCCTCGGCGTAAGAAGATTGGAACGATACCATGTAGCAGTAACAACAAAGGAATCCAGAAAGATAATAATACCAGCAACGTAATAACCAGAAAATAGAGAGAAAAGTAATAACACTAAGCAGTAACAATCACAGTATTACATACAACTACAACAAACCCAGTATAATCCCACATGTGGAGTCTGGGGAGGGTAGTGTGTATACAGACCTTATCCTTACCTGGAGAGGTAGAGAGGCTGTTTCCGATAGACGCTCGGCTCAAGAAAAGGTGGAAAGGAAAAAAGAGACGAAGAAGAAGAAAGAGGGGAAGAAAGAAAGATGAGGGAGACAAAAGACAATACGGAAAAAGGGGAGAAAAAGTAGCATCAAATAGTAACAATCAGGGAGGAACATTTTCCAGGACAATGGCACAGTATTACATATGCAATGTAATAATATGGACACAACAACAACCACTAACATTCTAAGACAAAACACTATCAGACTTAGCTTCCTACAACCTAACCTACAACCCTAATGAAGTACTAAGGATACAACTGGAGCGACTAGCAGCCTAAAACAAAACACTATCAGACTGGCCTCCTATTTCCTAACCTACAACCCTAATGCTCGACCTCCACAACTTCCTATCAAGGGTCATGTCCTCGGAAATCTACACCTGCACCATGTCCTGCCTGATCACCTCTCCCCAATATTTCTTAAGCTGCCCTCTACCTTTTCTCATACCCGTGAAGGCCAGCCGTTCACACCTCCTTACAGGGGCATCCAGGCTTCTCCTCCGCACGTACGCGAATCATCTAAGCTTAGCTTCCCGCATCTTGTCTTCCATGGGAGCCATGCCCATCTTCACCCGGATATCTTCATTCCTAATCTTATCAGCCTAGTGTGCCCACACTTCCATCACAACATCCTCATTTCTGCAACTTTCATCTTCTAGATATGAGAATTCTTGACTGGCCAATGCACCATATGGATTATGGATGCAGACCGCAGCTTTAACCTTACTTAGGCATTGAAGGCTATGGGTATTTTTGGCACTTGGGATAGGAGATAAATGTGATCAGTAAATTCAGTCACCTTCTCTTACCTATCCGGAAAAAAATATATTCAGTCACCTTCTCTTGTATTAAGCTAAAAGGGGGATTGTAGTCCATGGAGACAAACTGTTTAGGGTGCTGTAGGGAAAGTTCTCTTGGTGCATAGTTATTAAGCATTAAAGTATATGTTCTATTATTTACTTAAGTGATTTTTTTTAAAGATGAAGTAAGGTGTTTCATTAATAAAAGGCATCAAGAAGATGCTAAGTTACAAAAGAACAAAAGCATTAGAGCACAAAAATACTAGTTTGTTAGCCCCTTTACATCAAAACATCAGGGAACTAACAAAATCAAAAAATTGATCAAAGCTAATTACAGGAGTTAAGTTAGTCCAACAAAAAAGGTTAAGCAAACATCTGGCTTTAAGAGAGTGAGTTGGAGTTGAGATCCCATCAAAATATCTATAATTCCTTTCATTCCACAAGCACCAAAAAATAACTGCAGGGATCATCACCCAGATTTTCTTGATGGTCTTTTCAACTCTCCATAGGCTCCGGCTTGCATATGCTTCACCAACATGCTATTGAATGCCAAAGAGGGAACAGAACATATTCCATAGTTCCTTAGCCACTCTACAATGCAAAAATATGTTTGTTTTTTTGCCAAAGTGATTATTTTTTGTTACAAACAAAATATGTTTTAGACTTGGGACTATTTCGCTGACCCCAACTTGCTCGGGATTGTGGCATAGTTGTTGTTGTTGTTGTATTCAGGACTTCCACTCTGTGTGTACATATATGTCTTTCAGCAAAAACTGTAGTTTTGCTGCTGGATTCCAATTTGTGATTCTATTAAGAATGCGATTGACTTTAGCCATTGGAAAAGTCTTTTTCTACGTAGATGGGTTAGGCTTGCATCCAAGCAGATGTAGTGCATTTTATTTGTTTGATGTTAGTTTCCTGGTTAATACAAATTATTGTGTGTATTTGCTGGTAAACCATCACAAATACACCCTGCTGATATTTTGATGACGTTATATAGCCTCTATGTTACTTGTTAAGAAGAATATAGCCTGTATGATTGCTTTCTATTTCTAAGATAACTGTGAAAAGTTTCTTTGATAGCAGATAAGATTATCAAAAAACATGTGATACTTATATTATTTGGAAATAGAATAATGTAGAAACAACTTTTCAGAAGACATAATGTCACGACCCAGATTTCCCACCCTCGGGAGTCGTGATGGCGCATACTAATGAAAGCGAGGCAAGCCAATCCTTAACTACTTACTTTATTATCCAATTTCTTCTTTTTAATAGATATAAGGCGATAACATGAAAACAACGGAACTTTAAATAATTAAGCGGAAGATGACAATTAATATCTGAAATCTGCATCTATTACAACTCTTAAACGTCAAACACCCCAAAACCTTGTGTCACAATGTCACAGACTATCTAAGATTGCTACATATAAAGTCTGAAGAAATAACAGTACACTGTTCCTGAATAAAGGGAAAATGAAACAAGATATAGAGATAGAGGGAGACGCCAGGGCCTGCGGACGCTTGCAGGTCTACCTTGGGTCTCGTGGTAGACTGAAAGAAGCCTCCAACTACTGTCCAAAAGCTGCTCCGGGATCTGCACATAGTGCAAAGTGTAGTATCAGCACAACCGACCCCATGTGCTGGTAAGTGCTAGCCTAACCTCGACGAAGTAGTGACGAGGTTAGGACCAGACTACCAAATAAACCTGTGCAGTTCAAATATATATACAACGGAAAAAGAAATACAGAGATAACCAGCCAATGTGGGGGGGAGCATGCTATGGGGGAGATAACAATTCCAAACAGAGAGACATCAAGTGACGAAGGAAACAACATAACTCGGATATCAATAAAGAATCAGAAACCAATAAATGCACGGCATCACCCTTCGTGCTTTTACTCTCGTCCTCACCAAGCAATTATATAATAAAATGTGCACGGCATCACCCTTCGTGCTTTCTCTCTTTTTCCTCACCATATAATCAATAGAATCGGCATGGAATGGTACATCGTGCGGCGCGGCATCATCCTTCGTGCTTTATACTCTTTCCTCACAATCATACAATACACGGCATCACCCTTCGTGCTTTTACATTCTTCCTCACCCAAATAACAATCATAAACAATGGGCAAGGGGAATAAACAAGATTACAATAGGAATCCCGGCAAGGGAACAACAATTAAACAATTAAATCCCGGCAAGGGAACAACATCAACAATATCAACATCCCGGCAAGGGAGATACCCAATAAGGCAACAATATCCCGGCAAGGGAACAATTAAATGTCTTCTTTTTCTTTTCACTTTTACTTCACAACTCACTTTATCACTTGAGCCAATGCTCCAAAGGGTTCAATCAACTCATATACTTTCACAATTCGTAATATAGCTTGAGCCAATGCTCCTCGATGTTCAAAGGTCACAATTACTTCCACAAACTTGTCACAACAAATAAAAATCACCTCTAAAGCATAGATAATACAACGAAGTCATGAAAATCACAATATGAGACCCACAGGCATGCTTGACTCCGACGTATAGATACTCGTCACCATGCTTATACGTCGTACTCAACAATTATCACATAGCAAATATGATTCGACTCCCAATCCCTCAAGCTAAGGTTAGACCAAACACTTACCTCGATGCCACGAACACAAATTCAAGTTTCAATTGTAGTTTTACCCCTTGATTCCACCACCAATTCGCTCGTATCTAGTCACAAGTTACTTAATTACATCAATAAACGCTAAATGAATCAATTTGAATGCATGAAAATAAATTTCCCAAAGTTTTGCCCAAAAGTAAAAAATCGCCCCCGAGCCCACATGGTCAAAACCCGAGGTTCGAACGAAACCCGATTACCCATTCCCCCACGAACCCAAATATATAACTTTTGTTGAAATCGGACCTCAAATCGAGGTCCAAATACCCAATTTTTTAAAAAACCTAGGTTCTACCCAAAACACCCAATTTCCCCCATGAAAATCCTTGATTTTAAGTTGAACTCATGTTAAAAGATGCTAAGAATTGAAGAAAGTTAGTTAAAAACGACTTACAATTGATTTGGAGAAGAAGGAATTCTTTAAAAATTGCCTAAGTGTGTTTGTGTTCGAGAGAATATGAAAAATGGGTTTTAAAATCGGCTAAGTATAAAAGTTGCAGGTCTCGGATGTGGAATTGCGAACAGTGGTTCGCAATTGCGAACCCCGACCTCTGCAAATATGGGAAATGCGAAACAGGGTTCGCAAGGATTGCTGGATCTTGGCATTTGCGAACAATTTGTCGCATTTGCAACTTTGGGAATTGCGACAGCTTCATCGCAATTGCGACCGAAGGCTGGAACAAGGACTTTTCGCATTTGCGAAGCAAGTCTCGCATTTGTGAGGAAGAGTGGCCTGGGCTGTTTCGCATTTGCGCCTCAGCCTGCAGGCCTGGGCACACCAGCTCAAATTCTGCAATTTCTAAGTTCTAAAACGCACTCCGCAGCCTATTCAAAACTCACCCGAGCCCTCGGGGCTCCAAACTAAATATACACACTAACTCAATAACATCATACGAACTTATCCATGCGATCAAATCGCCAAAATAACATTATATACATCGAATTAAACCTCAAAATCCATGAATTCTTTCAAACTTCTTATAACATCAAATTTTCCATTTAAAGTCCGAATCACATCAAACGACATTCGTTTTTCATCAAAGTTTATAGAAATGTCTTAAATCATATGTAAGACCTGTACCGGGCGCCAGAACCATAAGACGGGCCCGATACCATCATGTTCTAATAAAATTTCATTTCAAATTTCCTTAAACAATTTCAGAAAATAATTTCCTTTAAAAATTCATTTCTCGGGCTTGGGACCTTGGAATTTGATTCCGGGCATACGCCCAAGTCTCGTATTTTCCTACGGATCCTCCGGGACCGTCAAATCACGGGTCCGGACCCGTTTACCCAAAACGTTTACTGAAGTCAAATTAATTCATTTATTAGCCAAATTTTATCATTTTCCACATATTTTTATATTTAAGCTTTCCGGCTACGCGCCCAACTGCGCACGCAAATAGAGGTGACTCTAAATGAGGTTGTCAAGGTCTCGGAAGCACATAATTTAGTTTAAAAACAAGTGATGACCTTTTGGGTCATCACACATAACAAAAACGATTTCTATAGGAAGGTGGGGATCTTTATGGTCTTCCAAAAGTCGAGAGATTTCTGTCAGCATGAGTTTTAGCTGAAGGGTAAAACTCTGATCTGATGCCTTTTTCATTCTGGCACAGGTGAGAAGATTGTGCTGTTCTGCTTTACTAGTGGAAGAAAATTCCATGTCTCTGAGTTGAAAAGAAGAGATTTTGGTGTTATCTGGGGTGAAATTGGTAGAGTAGGGGAGGAAGTAAAAAGAGGAGTGAGGAGTTTGTTTTTCTTTTAAACTTTTAGAAAGTAAAACGTGGAGTTGTAATTGAGGGATATTGTGAATGGAGCCGATCCATCAACTCCTTTATTGGCCTAAAAGAATGATTTGAACATATTTGTCTTTTTTTCTTCTTAATACCTGCTAGTTCTGGTGGCAGTTTTACAGTTGTAGTTGATTCTCATTGCTCATCGTGTGGAAGGTATGAGGAGCCCAAAGGCAAAAAAAAAGTCCACTGCAATTCCATATAGGGTTAATGGAGAGGAAAACCCAAATCTCGTGTTCTCATTGTATACTATGCTTGCTTGTTTTTTTTTTTTTGGGG
>MU780992.1:11543-22765 GCA_026770625.1 Nicotiana glauca
GGAGGAGGAGATCATACTTTTGTGTCATCTATCGGAGACAAAACACTTATCTTTTCTAAATACAAAGTTAGAAATGGCACTGATATGGTAAAATAGGGAGATCCAGAGTCACTACAAATGCAAAAACAACTAACTCAGTATAATCCTACATGTGGGGTCAGGGGAGGGTAGTGTGTACACATACCTGACCTCTACCTTTGTGAAGGTAGAAAGGCTGTTTCCCATAGACCCTCAGCTCAAGAAAAGCATAGTCACAACATTATTGAAAAGAAATAGAACATAAACCATGGAAAAGTAGCGGTAACAACAACAAGGTAATAAGATAACCAAGGCGAAAGAAACAACCGGTAATAGAAATCTAAGTATAAGAAAGTACAAGAAGAATATGTGACACCAAAAGGTATGAGAAAGGGATACGCTCGACTACCTACTAGCCTTCTATGCTAGATCTCGTCCTCCACGCCCTCCTGTCAAGGGCCATGTCCTCGGTAAGTTGCAGATGTGCCATGTCCTGTTTAATCATTTCTCCCCAATACTTCTTAGGCCTAGCTCTCCTTCTTCTCAGCAATGTTATCAGAGGCGCGCTTAAGCCCTAAAGCAAGGCTCAAAACATGTCGAGCGCTTTGCCTCGCTTAACGAGCGCTTCAATGTTGTCATAAAAACTTTAAGGTATACTTTTCCTTGCCAATAAGTGTAGTTCAGAAGAGGCGGCACTAAACAATTCACTTTATCGTAAATTCTCTTCAATTTGTTTGTCAACATATCCGGCATTCATGCTTATATATATTAGTCTTGGACTACGCATACATACTTGTAGTTTTTCGCTATTTGCGCCTTTCTTTCTTAAAACACATGCTTTATTTACGCTTTGCGCTTAAAGCCCTAGCAAACCTTAGAGCTTTTTTTCGCTTTTCGCCTTTGATAACACTATTTCTCAGACCCACCATGACCAACGTCTCACACCTTTTCACTGGAGAGTCACTACAAATGCAAAAATTTAAAATTCCAAAAGTCCTAATAAAAAATTGAAGGAATTCTGAACAACCAGGAACCTGTTAGATTTAAAAAAAAAACAGGATCAACTAGAATTAGGCGGGCTTTTGACTTTGAATGAAGCACATAGTCTAATTTGAAAAGCTCATCTGCTTAGCATTTAACCCCTTTTTGTTACTTTTCTGCTCAATTGAAATGGACTTGAATTAAGTGGAGTGGATATAGGTGATCCTATAATCGAACTCAGCTATTTTGGAGTTGAGTCATAATTGATTGATATGCCTTATTTCCTCCATGAAAGCTAGTGTTTTTTCTTCGGAGTGTTGTTCAGAACATGAAAAGTTAAGATATAAGAATAGCTGTCACATAAAAATCAGGTGCAAATCTGCAAGTATAAGGCCATGCATTATTCAAAAGCTAATGTTTCTATTGCGTAGGTCCCTGTCCCCTACACATATGACGAACCAAGGACATAATGGGACAACTAGAAAGGTTAGGACAAAGATCATTGCCCATATGTAGATCACAGGAATATAAATATTGATAAAGTTTTTTGTGACAGGATATTCATATGAACTGTCTATCTTGCAGTTAAGTATACAGCGGAGTTCTTTAACAAGTTGTTAGTTTCTAGCTTTTGGTAATATTGGCAGTAAAGAAATCATTGGTTTTATTGTAGATGCTTTTTATATTACAGATCATTTATTGAAGACTCACGGGCTGGCATAAAAATATCTCCTCAGGATAACAATTTTCCAGGACTACATGATAGGTTAGTAATAGTGACTGGAACTCTTGGGGAGCAGATGCGAGCTATTGAATTGATTCTATATAAGTTGGCAGAAGACCGTCATTATATACAATCTATCATTGCTCCATTTCCTTATGCAGGTATGCGTCAATTATAACTAACTAGGAAAACTTCCACTATAGAGATTTAAAAAAAAAAACTAATTAGGAATACTTCCACTAAAGTGATTGTCAGCATGGATAAGGATAAGATCTGCTCTTATGTCACGATCATTTCTATTTTGAATGACTTCCCTGAGATCTTACACTTATGCTTAGTTCTCCTAGGGATAAGCAGTTCTTGTTCTTGCTTAATAACCAAATGTGACAATCTGGTGATGTCCGAGAGGATTTCAGGGTAAAGAGAATGGATGGATGGATAAGGGAACAAGTTGGCCTGGTGGCAATAGACTTGAGCCTTGGGATTTGCTCCATTTTAAGGTCTCAAGTTCGAAACCCACTGGGTGCAAACAATTTCTGAGGGCCATTAGACTGGGTAAAACCTGAATTAACCGTGGTGCACTTGCGGAAAATTCCTTGCCGTTGGCCTGTGTACTCCCGGGATTAGTAGGGGCTCTTAGAGACTCGGACACCCGGTGCAAATCAAAAAAAAAAAAGAAAAAAAAAGGGAACAATGCTTGTTTCTTGTTCGTAGGGCTTTCTAAGATAATGATGATCCAGCCTCTTAAATGACGTTTTCCCTAGCTACCAGGTGTATTGTTCAGGAAATTAATGTAGTAGACTAGTGGTTGACTTGGTGCAGCATTATGTAAATTGTTTTTTAATTTCATATGGTCATCTAGTGACTGAATCCTTGCTTATTACTTTACATTCTAAAAATATTAAGTGGTTATTAGACTGAAGTATTTAAAATTTGAGAAATTCTTTCTGTCTTAATTCTCAGTGTCCGATTTCAGAATCTAAAATCTTCCTTTACCTTAGCAGTTTACGTGGGAATGAACTATGGACCACCAAATGGAATTGCAGGGAGATCTACAAATAACAGATATCAGAACAAGGTCTATTCCCCATTCTATTAGGACACATTTTATGCAATTCTGCTTTCACCAAAAAGTCAGCTTATTCTTTTCTTCTGTCAGCTTTATATCTTATTCTGCTTCTAATTGTGGTTCTACTATTCTTTTGTTTTTAGCTCTGCCAAGTTTCTTTTCTCATGTTGAGCTTTGACACTTGGTGCTTTTATGGTGTTGCAGGAAGACAGGGACAATTCTGTGACTATTGGTGTTGCAGATGAGCATATAGGGTTGGTGCTTGGGCGGAATGGAAGGAATATAATGGAGATCAGTCAGGTGTGTAAAGAAGTTGCAATTGCTCCCTGCCTGTATATATGCTAAGTCTGTGCTTCCTTTGCAGCTTAGTGGGGCCAGAATAAAGATTTCAGATAGGGGTGATTTTGTGTCTGGTACTTCTGACCGGTATGACTCCCTTGATATTTTTTTGTTTCACTTGACAGGTTGAGCTATACAGAGAGTATAAAACATTTTAAACAAAACTTTTCGCGTTTTGCAGGAAGGTGACTATTACTGGATCCCAAAGAGCGATCCGCACGGCTGAGTCCATGATATTTCGGAAAGTAGCATCCGTTTCTGAGAGATAACAGGTTGGACTTATATTTCTAATATTTTTTTGTTGAGTTTTTCGTAATGGATAGCTTCAATATCATGTCCCTGTGGTGATTTTGTAACTCTGTTGACATTGTTATAGGGGTGAGTTTGTGAAACTGATCCACGGGAGGAGAGTATGTTCTGTTGAAAGAGAGTAGCACATGAATTTAGTGGACTGAAGATTTTTTTGAAGCAAAGCTTGTGGGATAAATTATCACAGATTTGATTCAGTTGACTGAAAATATGACCATTCAATACAGCTGTAACGTTTCATAGCTTCTAACAATCAGTTAGGTACATTTGTTTATTCCTTATATCTCGTGAAGGGTAATGTATCATCAATATGAGCATCTACAGTGGCTTGCATCGTTTAAATTTGGGGTAAACGATAGCAAAATTATTGCTATTTCTTTATTCTAAATTCATTTTTTCGTCCTTTCCTTCAATTCATTTCTCTGGCTAATGTATATTTCACGTTGGCTTTACTCCATGGTTACGATACATTATAGCTATAGTACATTATTCTTAATTTTATTTGGTGTCGAATTTCAGTATAGGGTAAATCCTTGTCCATAGATAGTTTATTCAAAGTCATCGAAACACCAACAATAGTTTATACAGAGTTATCGAAAGTCGAAACCAGAATAGGAGACTATTGGTGCTCCATGTTGAGGTTAGAGAAGAAGAAATGCCATGTTTGTTCACGATGATTCCATTTTTCAATATTAACTCAGTTTTATTTTTATACTTTTGGGTTTGGTTTGTGTATACGGTCGAAATCAGGTATGCCTGACTTCGTAGGCTCGAGGGGTCGCTTCGAGAACAAGTTCAAAATGGACCGGACTCGAACTCGATGGCGGAGTACAAGACTCGAAGATCGAAGTGCTCGATGAACACCAATGCCAAGTATGACCAACCTCGAGATAATACCATTTTGGTTTCATAACAGAAAGAACAAGATTCCCGTAGGGGACCTAAGATCACTACATAAATTCCATAACGGATTTGTGCTAGGCGATTAGATAGCTGTATAATAAGATTTCCTACTATAATTAGAAGTGTATCATATTTAGGATTCTCCTACTATATAAAGGGAATCCCAATCATTTGTAACACATCAATCATTGACAAGAGAATATACACACATCACTTTCTTATTTACTTTTCATCTGAATTGCCTTATTATTTTATTGTTCTGACTAACCTGCCTCGAGGCTGCCATAGCTCGAGGTCGAGACTCGCTTGCACACTGGTTTGACTTGCTTTACTCTTTAATTTATACATTTGATTCCTTGTTTATCGGTTAGTATTGGATTAAATCACATATCCTTAAAAATACAATACAAGTTTAATTGTTACTCAGATCTTAGGGTAAACAGTTTGGCGCCCACCGTGGGGCTAAGGATAATAGTGATTGTTTCGGTATTGATTCTGATAATACACGTTATTTTCAAACTTATTCTTGTCAAGAATTTTTGTTCTTAGGTTAAAATATGTCAAATTCCCAAAACGCACATGCACATGGTGATGAAGGTCTTGGATTTCACGGGGAAAACGATAACGTAATTGCTCTTGGAGCCGGGGTGCCACCGATTAATCCCGAGGGAGTGCCGGTCAATCCGGTCGATATCAGTTCGCACATTGCTTTGAATGCGAATTTAGGCGCAGATCCCGAAGGGAGTGTACGTAGGGAAGGCCGATCTGGTGGCCAAGGAACACAAGGTATAGGGGACGGGGGGAGTTAGCCTCTACGTGATATTCAAGATGCTACAACTCAGCATATTGCTATTGCTCAGCTTCAAAGTCAACATAAAACTCAGAGTATGGTCGAACCAGAAATCACTCGACGTACTAAGCCGGTGCCAGAAAGGTCAAACGGTAATGGATCGGAGCCTGATCCTGCAATTATGAAGATGCTCGAGGAACTCACCAAAAGAATCGAGTCGGGAGAGAAAAAAATCGAAGATAATGACAAGAAAGTGGAACATACAATTCCCATGTTGATCAAATACCGGTGGCACCCCCGATCTTAAAATGTTTGGATGCAAAAAAGTTCGTGCAAAAGCCATTTACTCAGAGTGCAGCGCCGAAGCCCATTCCTAAGAAGTCCCGTATGTCGGATATACCTAAATACAACGGAACAAGCGATCCTAATGAACACATCACTTCGTACACGTGCGGGATTAAAGGAAACGACTTAAACGATGATGAGATCGAGTCGGTTTTGTTGAAAAAATTTGGGGAAACTTTGTCAAAAGGAGCAATGATTTGGTATCACAACTTGCCACCGAATTCCATCGACTCATTTGCTATGTTAGCAGACGCCTTCGTGAAGGCACACGCTGGGGCCATAAAGGTTGCAACAAGGAAATCAGACGTTTTTAAGAAAAGACAGAGGGGTGATGAAATGCTAATGGAGTTCGTATCCCGATTTCAAATGGAGCGAATAGAGGTACCAACGGTCACAGATGATTGGGCCGTTCAAGCTTTCACCCAGGGGTTGAACGAGCGGAGTTCGATAGCATCACGATAGTTGAAGCAAAATTTGATTGAGTATCCAGCTGTAACTTGGGCAGATGTACACAATCAATATCAATCGAAGATCAGGGTTGAGGATGACCAGCTGGGGCCCCCTTCGGGTTCAGTTCATCCAAACAGATTGGCAGTTAAAGCCCCGAAGGATACCGACAGGGAACCAAGGTCGAACAGAGAACGATATCAGCCATATATCGCAGATTGAAGAAACAATTGTTCGGGGCGCAATCCTCCTTGGAATGATCGAAGAAATGATCGTGGGAAAAATTCTCGGGGACTTATGAGTAAGAGTGGTTTTGATAAACATGATGATCCCATAGAAGAACCTCAGTTATCAGAGTAGAATTTCAGTGTTGATGCTTCGGGGATTGTATCGGCTATCAGAAGGATCAAAGATACCAGGTGGCCTAGACCTACACAAACTGATCATTCTCAAAGGAACCCAAACTTGATGTGTAAATATCATGGCACACATGGTCATATGACCGAAGACTGCAGACAACTGAGGGAGGAGATAGCTCGATTGTTCAACGAGGCCCACTTTCGAGAGTTCCTAAGTGATCGAGCCAAGAATCACTTCAGAGAAAGAGACGCCAAAAGAAAGAATGAGCAGGAAGAACCGCATCATGTAATTCATATGAGGTCGATGTTTCACAAGGGCCTATATTCAAACGTACCAAGGTGTCGATCACCAGAGAAAAGCGGACTCGGGGTTATGTGCCCGATGGCATCCTATCGTTCAATGACGAAGAAGCGGAGGACATTTCTCTGCCGTACAACGACGCCCTGGTAATTTCTATTTTATTAAATAAAATCCAAGTTAAACGTGTTCTAGTAGATCCAGGTAGTTCATCAAACATAATCAGATCGAGGCTCGTAGAGCAGCTCGGCCTGCAGGACCAAACTGTATCTGCATCTTAAGTCCTAAACGACTTCAACATGGCAAGTGAAACAATGAATGGGGAGATAATCCTACCAGTAAACGTGGCCGGGACCATCTAAGATACAAAATTCCATGTCATCGAAGGCGACATGAGATATAATGCACTACTCGGAAGGCCATGGATCCACAACATGAGGGCAATACCGTCGACCCTTCATCAAATGATGAAATTCCCGACAATGGATGATGTGAAAATATTTTACGGGAAACAACACGCTACAAAGGAAATGTTTGCAGTCGACGAGGTGACGCCGATATCAATACCTTCGACCTTAGAAAAATCGGGCACCAAAGATAAGCAGATGGCCAAATAGCAATCACAGTCCCCAGCCTCGGCCGAATCGGAAAAACCGGTAATTGAAGAAGAATAAGAGGATTTCCTTACTCCTCGAACTTTCGTTGTTCCCGAAGAATCAGATGCAACCAAGTCAACGGTCGAGGAGCTGGAATATGTGATACTGATCGAGTATCTACCCGAACAAAAGGTATACCTGGGAACGGGATTAACCCCCAAACTCAGGAAAAAACTCATTCAATTTCTTATCGATAATATGAATTGTTTTGCTTGGTCCCATTTAGACATGATAGGATCCCACTGGAGATAACAACACACCGGCTAAGCCTCTACTCTAGGTTAAAACCAATAAAACAAAAGAGAAGGCCCCAGTCCGAGGTGAAGCATGCATTCATAAAGGATGAGGTAAACTAAACTTCTTAAAATAGGGTCCATTCGGGAAGTAAAATACCCTGAATGGTTAACCAATATAGTTGTAGTCCCTAAAAAAGGGAACAAACTTAGAATGTGTGTAAATTACAAGGATTTAAACAAGGCATGCCCTAAAGACTCTTTTCCACTACCTAACATCGATCGCATGATCGATGCCACGGCTGGCCACGAGACCCTTACCTTTCTCGATGCCTATTCCGGGTACAATCAAATTCAGATGAACATGGAAGAGCAGGAGAAGACCTCGTTTATCACCAAGTATGGAACATATTGTTACAACATAATGCGCCTCGAGCTAAAAAATACAGTAGCTACATACCAACGCCCAGTTAACAAAATGTTCGAGGAACAGATAGGTAAACCAATGGAAGTTTACGTTGATGATATGTTTCTTAAGTCCCTGCGCACAGAGGACCATTTGACTCATTTGCAGGAAACATTCGAAATTTTGAGGAAATATAACATGAAGCTTAACCCCGAAAAATTTGCCTTCGAGGTCGGCTCAGTTAAATTTCTCGGCTTCATGGTATAAAATTGAGGAATCAAAATCAACCCCGACAAGATCAAGGCCATCGAGGATATCACCATCGTATACAGTGTGAAAGCCGTACAAAGGCTAACCAGACGGATAGCTGCCTTGGGCCGATTCATTTCGAGGTCATCAGATCGAAGCCACAGATTCTTTTTCTTACTCAAAAAGAAAAATGATTTTGCATGGACCCCGGAATGCCATCAATCATTGGAGGAATTGAAGAGATACTTATCGAGCCCACCTCTGCTCCACACTCCGAAGGTAGATGAGAAGTTGTACTTATATTTGGCAGTGTCCGAAATAACGGTAAGTGGTGTACTAGTTCGAGAAGAGAAAGGTAAGCAGTTTCCAGTTTATTACGTAAGTTGGACTTTAGGAGATGCTGAAACTAGGTATCCTCACTTAGAGAAATTGGCACTTGCACTAATAAGTGCATCTAGAAAATTAAAGCCATATTTCCAGTGTCACCCCATATGTGTCATAACCACTTATCTACTCCGAAATGTTTTGCACAAGCCCGAGTTGTCGGCTGATTGGCCAAATGGGCCATCAAACTTGGCGAGTACGATATCAAATATCAACCCCGAACGTCCATTAAGTCTCAAATTTTAGTAGACTTCGTGGGCGATTTGGCGCCAACCAACGTACCTGAAGTGGAAAAGGAACTTCTACTGAAATCGGGTGCATCGTCGGGGGTATGGACTCTCTTCACGGACGATGCCTCGAATGTGAAAAGGGTTCGGGCTTTGCATTGTATTGTAGCTACCCACAGGTAGCACTATCAGACAATCCATCAAAACTTTTAGGTTGACTAACAATGAGGCCAAGTATGAGGCCATGATTGCAGGTCTCGAGCTAGCTAAAAGCTTGGGGCAGAAGTCATTGAAGCCAAGTAGAACTGTTTATTGGTGGTGAACCAAGTAAACAAAAGCTTCAAAGTTCGAGAGGATAAGATGCAAAGGTATTTGGACAAGCTACAAGTAACTTTGCACCGCTTCAAAAAGTGGACTCTAGACCATGTACCTCGAGAACAAAACAGTAAGGCCGGTGCACTTGCAAATTTGGGATCATCAGTTGAGGAAGATGATATTATCCGAGGACTGTCGTTCAATTATCGAGATTTGTGGTCGAGGAGGGTCATGCCGAGATAAATTCTACAAGTTTGTCTTGGGATTGGAGGAATAAATAAATTGAATATTTAAAGAATGGAAAGCTCACATCGGACCCTAAAGAGTCGATGGACCTACGAACCAAAGCTGCCCGATTCACGTTGGGTGAAGATGGAACATTATACAGAAGGACGTTCCATGGACCATTGGCGGTGTGTTTGGGGCCGGGGGACATCAATTATATTTTACGAGAAGTCCACCAAGGCACTTGTGGAAACTACTCCGGTGCCGAGTCTTTGATTCGTAAAATTGTTAGAGCAGTGTATTACTAGGATAGCATGGAAAAAGACACTAAGGAGTTTGTTCGAAAATGTGATAAATGTCAAAGGTTTGCACTGATGATTCATCAGCCCGGAGAGCAACTTCATCCAGTCCTATCCCCATGGCCATTCATGAAATGGGGAATGGACATCGTCGGCCCTCTACCAACGGCCCCAGGTAAAGCTAACTTCATTTTATTTATGACTGACTACTTTTCTAAATGGGTGGAAGCACATGCCTTCGAGAAGGTTAGAGAAAAAGAAGTTATAGACTTAATTTGGGATCACATAGTGTGTCGATTCGAGATACCTGCCGAAATCGTATACGACAACGGGAAGCAATTCATCGGCAACAAAGTAATAGAGTTCCTCGAAGCACACAAAATGAAAAGGATCTTATCAAGGCCGTATCATCCGAGCGGAAACGGACAAGCCGAATCGACAAACAAGACTATCATTCAAAACTTAAAGAAAAGGTTGAACGACGCTAAAGGGAAATGGAGAGAAGCTTTACACGAGGTTCTTTGGGCATATCGAACGACATCGAAGTCCAGCATGGGGGAAACCCAGTTCTCCTTAGTATATGGCTCCGAGGCCTTAATTCCAGTCGAGGTTGGGGAACCCAGCACCATATTTTGACATGCATCGGAGGAATCAAATAATGAGGCTATGAATACTAGCCTCAAACTATTAGATGAAAAATGAAAAGCTGCACTTATTCGGATGGCCGCACAGAAGCAAAGAATCGAGAGATGTTATAATAGAAGAACCAAACTTCGCCAAATCGGAATCGGGGACTTAGTTATACGGAAAGTCACCCTCAATACTCGAGACCCGAATGAAGGGAAACTAGGCCCGAATTGGGAAGGACCATATCAAGTCATCGTAAAGGGATCTTACAAACTTGGCACGATGGAAGGAGAACAATTGCCAAACAATCTGAATGTATCACTACTCAAACGATATTATTACTAAGGTATGACTTTCTCCCTTTTTCCATTTGCATTTGATACTAACTTATTACAGGTGTTCAATAGAAGATATCGTGAGAATCCTTATACATGAAGACCTTGGGTTTTAAAGCACGTGTTGCACTCTTGTTCCCTTAGATTGCATTTTATCCTAAATGGGTTTTTTTCCGGCAAGGTTTTTAATGAGGCAACAACTATGTGCTACCTAAGAAAAAGTCAACAATATCCAAGGCTTCTTTTCAATCAACCTCAGATATTGGGGGAATCATCCTCGGAGATTATATTTTTGAGGAAAATTGTCACGCCCCAACCTCGGGAGGCGCGACCGGTGCTCAATCAAATGAACCCGACTGAGCAAGCCTAACCGAACACTTTCTAACCCAACTCAATATGAATACGGAACTCATGCCTTTGATTTTTTTTAGATGATAATACACGGTGTATACCACATTACTAATTCATTTCATATCATAAAAATTTACTGTACATAAACTAGCTTCAAGGATTCTATTAGAGTTACAGCTTAAGGGGTTCGCAAGTTTAGGATTACAACATATACATATAGTGGACTCCTCGAACCCCCATACATAACCCACACTAGTGTCTTTGGAGCCTCTAAGGATACAACAGACAAGCATGACTATGCCGGCAACAAGGCCCCGGCTATACCTCAAAAGT
>MU780993.1:3662-15010 GCA_026770625.1 Nicotiana glauca
ATTGTAGTTTTACATACTATTATGAATAGCTAATTTGTTATCTAGAGTTTTGATAGAACCTTTTGTAGGATAAATTCTTATTATGTTTTTATATAATTGAGCCATAGCTTTTCTCTATTTGTTCAACTACGTTTATATTGTGGTTGGTTGAAGAGCTCTCAATTAGCTGTGCCTATTTAGTATGCATAACTCGGGATAGAGTGCATATTTAGGTAATTTTTGAACAACACTACTCCCAAAGTATATGAGGGATCAATAACCGAGGGTTTAAAGGCGAGATTAGAGATAACGAAGCCTTGGGTGCGATCTGCAGTGAGCTGTATTAAAATCAAGCTAGCGTAGCTCGGGAGAGTGCGTCTAGTAAATTATCGTAATTACACGGGAGATATTTACGGTAATAAGAGTGCTCATGATCGTTAGATAATACTTAGGAGAAATTATAGAAGACATAGCGGGAAGGATTCCGACAATAGGGAAAATCATAACTTTAGACCTCCTTAATCTTTTCTCTAACCCTCAGTATCGTTAGTTGTTAATTTAATATTTTAATTTGTTAGTTAATTAGTTAAACACAAGAATCTAAATATCTATAAGTTAGGAATTGTTCAAGCTTGTCTTCTTGGTGATAGTGAACAACTGTAGCTAAACCTTAGTTCTCTGTGGGATTCGACTCCGGACTTGTAAACCGGATTATATTTGCAATGACCGCTTGTCCTTTTTATAAGGTATAGTTGGGCGTGATCAAGTACCCTACAAGGCTAGAAGATAAAGATTTCTGGAAATGATTGAAGTCCATTTTTCAAATCCGCTCCAAAACTCGGCTATAAAAGCAAGTGAAAGAAGAAGAGGAAGACACAACTCCAAGAGAAAAGAACACTACAACACTCTGCAAAAAACTATCCAAACACCCTTCTTCATCACCAACCATCTTTGTCAAAATATTTCCTTATGTATGCCTTAGAATTTCCTAATTCAAGCTGGTAAAATAAATAAATTTTTATATTTGTGTGTGCAAGTTTTTAATTTTCAAGTTCAGTAAGCTTTTTCGGGTTTCCTTAAAAGGAAATCTCTCTCCTGTAAACATGTAAGCTACTTATTTTATCTAAAAATTATGTTTCTAGATATTACCCCTGTTTTTACAGTCTTTATGTTATTATTAGTTGTCAATTACTGGTTTGTATATAGCCTGATATCACTCTTAGTATATGGTTATCTTTTCAATTTCTTAATAATTTTGATGGATTAACCTGTAAATTCCTAGGATTAATCGGTTAAGATAAACCCAAAATTAACCAAAAATGGGTACGTACGTTTAACCGAGGTCAGGGTGTGGTTAAAGAAAAAAGAATTAAGAAAAGATAAAAATCTTTAAACAGTTGGAAAGAAGAGATGAACAGAGTGGATTTAAAAAAAAAGTATAGAAGGGGGTAATTTCAGTTTATAATTTTTATAAAACTGAAACAATATAGGTTTGCAGAATAAGAGAGAGAGAGTACCGAGTAGGATTTTTACAACATAAGATTTTAACGTTTTTCACATTATAAATTTTACCGAACCAGTAAATTTTTAAAAACTCAAATATTTTTACTGTTAATGCCTTTTACTCGTAATAACTATACCCATCCAGAAGAATTTGTTAGAAGTCTTACCTCAAGTCTAGAAGAATTTAAAATAGACATAAATGCCGAATTTTATTCGAGAATAGACTTAACAATATATTTTATTTATTTAGAAGAAAATAGCCGTTTGTGTTCATATATATGGCAGCTCCACTTTCCGAAAGGCTCAAAGTACATTATTTTGAAAGTGAAGGTCAACACAATCGATCATGAACTCCCAAAAGGCATATACATCCAAGGTCTAAGCATACGCTTAGTATGTGTACCGCCGAAGAATCTAACACTTGAGAAGCTAATATTCTGTTAAATCCTCATATATAATAAAATATTAAAGCAAGAAATACTTCTAACTCAAAGAAAAAATATGTACCCAAATGAGCCAAGTGGAAAGTGGAACAAAGATATAAATATTTGTGTGAATAGATGATTCATAGATCGCAACATGTAGAAATTGCTTCATATATATCACAGGTTCAAGGGAAGTAAAAGAACAAAAGGAATATCAGAAATAAAAATCAGAAAAAACTGGAAGGAATCAAGAAAATTACACTGAATGATTCGTAACAATCCTTACATTAACACTAGAAATACATACAACTCCAGAGTTGTACAATTCAACAGTAAGCTCTCTCTTTTTTTTTTTTCTCAAACCCTAGTTCTTTAAACTGGAAAATAACATCTACTAGTAAAAACTTTCTTGTTAATAATACCTTACTAAAAACCAATATTTTAGATCCCTAGTTTAGATAGAGTACTGCGGGATGCAGCAAAAAGTCTAAGAATTCTGCAGCTTAGCTGCGAAAATATTGAGAAGGTCTGGGTACTGAAATATGTCTCCCATCATGTTGTCTCCTGATGACACCTGAAGATTTGCTGCAAAATCTTGATGATACATTGGAAAAGATGATGACGTTTGTGAGAATTCAAATCCACTGTTTAAACCATCATTAATCTGCTGTGGAATATTACAAACTCCAGATAATTCTCCTTTAGTAGAGGAAGGGAATGGCTCAGACTTGATAGGCTTGGGCTTTGGGAAAAACCCATTTAAAGCCTCTTCCAGTAATCCAGAATCAGATGGCTCCGAAGGAAAAAAGTCCATTCCCGAATCATCATGAATACAAGAACTGTTGTTGTTGAGTGCATGAACGTTTTCGATTTTTGGCAGTGTCATAACGGAGGAGCTGGGAATAATAGCATTGCTAGTAGTGGGTAAAAAAGTGAAAGAAGAAGAAGAGGTATGATTCATCAAATTAGAAGTTGAAGAATTCAAACCAATACTAGTATTATTGCGACTAAACATTAAAGGAAGCTGTTCATACAAAGGCATGTTGTTGTTAAAGCCAGTGTCTGAGGAAAGGGAACTGGTAGTATTGGATGAATTGGAACTAAGAAGTTCGCGAAATAGAAGCATGTTCAAAGAATCATTGCATTTCTGAGTTGCAGTAGGACCTGTAGTACCATTGACACCCCTAATACCAGAACCATAAGAAGGCGAATAATTAGAGGAGTGAAAAAATTGTCTGTTCGACAAATCCTTTAGAGCAGCCTGATAGGGAAATGACTTACCACAAGTATAATTAAACGAATTCGGAATATTAAGAAACGTTAACCCATCATTAGTGGAAGTAGGTTGAGTAGGAGGAGGAGGGTAAACAAAATTTGTTCGTGCTTTAACACCGCGCATGGCTCTAGCAGCACAATCATAAGCACAAGCAGCTTCTTCTGCGGTATCAAAAGTGCCGAGCCACCTCCTTTCTTTAGACTGAGGGTCTCTTATCTCCGCTGCATACCGGCCCCAAGGACGGCGGCGAACGCCGCGGTACCTCACCGCGCCGACAGATGAACCGCCACCGTCTTTGAGTGATCTTTTGTTGGCGCTACATGATCTTTTCGTCGTACAAGTGGTGGTTTGAAGAGGGATATCTGATTCTTGGTTAAGTCTCCTCATGGCATCTTCCATTTTTTGCTTTGTGATATGAGAACTAAAAATAAAAAGAGCCCTGTGATCAGCAGTTGAAATTAATTCACTGCAACTGTACGTATGGAGAAGTTATAGGTTTTTCAGGAGTTGCAAAAGAGAATGTATGTAGTAGAGACTCTGAATTTGAGCTTGCATTTATAATGCCATGGCTGTTGCGGTTGCATCTATAAAGGAGAATTTACGCGTTGCAACGGGCATTTAATAGAAAATAAATTCTACAGCTAGTATAAATGAACTTAAACACAACAATAGTGTAATAAATTTTTGTCTCATCAGTAAGAATTTACTGTGTCATAGGAATATTTTTATTAATACTCCCTCCGATCCAAAATAAGTAAAAAAAATTTTGGATGTTTTCGTACAAATTAATAAATCTACCTTTTTGCATTAATTAGCAATGAAATTGACCATATTAACCTTTACTATCTCACATAAATACTCCTAACACATATTCCAACACTATTTACTTCAAGGACAATGTAGGAAAAAAATAATTAATTCATTCTTAAAATCTAAAAATATCACTTATTTTGGACCACAAGAAAAAAGCTAAAAAATCACTTATTTTGGACCGGAGGAACTATTTAATTCAAGGTATCAAATCAATGCTAGTATGTACTCCTCCTCTCCAAATTAACAGTCACTTTTAGCTCAAAAATATTGTCTCTAAATAATTGTCACTTTAGTAATTCATGATTAACTTGGTTAACTCTTTTCATCTATACCCTTGATATCAAAACAAGTACTCTTTTTAATGTTGTTCATTTTCAAAAAGCATTTAATAGAAGTAATTTGATAAACTATACTCCCTCCGGT
This sequence comes from Nicotiana glauca, assembly GCA_026770625.1. Lineage (NCBI taxonomy): Eukaryota > Viridiplantae > Streptophyta > Magnoliopsida > Solanales > Solanaceae > Nicotiana > Nicotiana glauca. The sequence continues at coordinate 8,082 of MU780993.1, forward strand.
CCAAAATAAGTGATTTTTTGGTATTTTTCTTGTGGTTCAAAATAAGTAATTTTTTCAGATTTCAAGAATGAATTAACTATTATTTTCCTACATTGACCTTGGAGTAAATAGTGTTGGATTATGTGTTAGGAGTGTTTATGTGAGATAGTAAAGGTTAATATGGTCAATTACATTGCTAATCAATGCTAAAAGGTGAATTTCTTAATCTGTGTCAAAACATTCAAAAAATCACTTATTTTGGACCGGAGGGAGTACCTTGTATTTATTATATTCTTAAATGGCATAAAAAGAACTAAAGTGCCAGCTGGAAATTTATTTTGATGAAGAAAACATCATAGTATTAAAGTTTTAGAAAAAATAAATTAATAATTTTGAGTTATGAGTTATGAGTTATTTTGTTAATTATATAAAAATGAAATTGTTTGTATGTCCAAATATCTAAAGTATGTCTTACAAAACTACAAACTGGACGGCACAGCAGTATTAAGAGGGATCAATTAGACACTAGTTAAGTAAAAAAAAAATTAGATCTTAAGTTGTTTAAAAGTTAACTACAACTAAGTTTTATCGCGACAAAGGATGGATGATGTAGGAAAAATAGTATAAGCTAATTTCTTACAATCGGTTAAACTGCATTAATTTGAATACATAAGATAGCCCTCGGTCAAACACATCCTAATTCTATTAAGTCCTTCCATAACTCAGGTCCAACTTGAAAAAATAAAATAACTAAAATGAGTTGCGGTATCTGCTGGAAAAATTATTAGATCACTAGATTTTCAACTTTACGTAGCACAAAATTGTGGATAATCTATGTAATATGTATAAAGAGAGTTGACATGATTCCATTAGTGTTAAGCGTGGACAATATTTTAGGCTTGGGACGATTACAAGTGCCCAAAATTAGTGTATATATGTCACAATTTCAATAAAATAATACTGTAAGCTGTGCATGGATAGAACAGCAGAAGCTGTTGCATGATATTCGATGCTATGTCCATCATGCCAATCATATACGATGCTCCTTTTTAGTTCTCATTAATTAAACGAATAAATATGTTCAACTACCATTTTTAATGACTATGTATGGGTCGCAATCCGACCCTATAATTATCAACAGGGTTAATCATTTTTTTCGGCTAAATGAAAGACTGATAAACGGCACGACCGTTCTTAATTAACGATGCTTATCGCCCGCCTAAGATGATCGTAAAGGCCACGGCCCTTCTGTTATATCAAAGCTGACCCCTTGATGTGGGCCCGAGGATCAAAAGTCAACTTATGCAGTTCATATCTATAAATACAGATGGGAGAGGTGAAGAGAGGGGTCCCTCTCCTCCCCCATGGGGGCTCTAAAAGCAAAAGAGTAAAAACAAGGAGGGAGAACCACAAATAAACCAGAAAAGTGGAAGATCAAAAGAGAATATGATTGCAATGCTCTTAACCTCCCTATGGGGAGCCAGACCACTCTATTATCATCAATAAAGATCATCCATATTTTCGGTTATTGGAAGAACTACTCTTGACTATCGCTTCATCTGTTTGATTCTCGATTTATTACGACTTGCTATGATTGGCCCATAATCTATGTATATTGTTTTGTATTCATAAAGTATGCAATAACTTTTGAGTCAAACAATTTCGCGCCGTCTGTTTTTCTGGTTTATTTGTGGTTCTCCCTCCTTGTTTTTACTCTTTTGCTTTTAGAGCCCCCATGGGGGAGGAGAGGGACCCCTCTCTTCACCTCTCCCATCTATTTCTTATCCAAAGTCTTCTATATCATAGTCAAAAAACAAAACAAAAAAAAATCCGCTCATCAAGCTCGAGCGTGGAACGACCTCGATAAGCGGAGGGACTAACTGTATGGGTCGCAATCCGACCCTATAATTATCAACAGGGTTAATCATTTTTTTTGGCTAAATGAAAGACTGATAAACGGCACAACCGTTCTTAATTAACGACGCTTAACGCCCGTCTAAGATGATCGTAAAGGCCACGGCCCTTCTGTTATATCAAAGCTGACCCCTTGATGTGTGCCCGAGGACCAAAAGTCAACTTATGCAGTTCATATCTATAAATACAGATGGGAGAGGTGAAGAGAGGGGTCCCTCTCCTCCCCCATGGGGGCTCTAAAAGCAAAAGAGTAAAAACAAGGAGGGAGAACCACAAATAAACCAGAAAAGTGGAAGATCAAAAGAGAATATGATTGCAATGCTCTGAACCTCCCTATGGGGAGGCAGACCACTCTATTATCATCAATAAAGATCATCCATATTTTCGGTTATTCGAAGAACTACTTTTGATTATCGCTTCATCTGTTTGATTCTCGATTTATTACGACTTGCTATGATTGGCCCATAATCTATGTATATTGTTTTGTATTCATAAAGTATGCAATAACTTTTGAGTCAAACAATTTGGCGCCGTCTGTGGGGATTTCCTAGCAAGCTCACGTAGTCTTTCTTGGAATCAAAAGCAAAAGAGACGCAAAAAAAAAGAAAAAAAAACAACCCACATAGTGCAAGCCTGCTTTCTCTCTTTCTGATTTCCGATAATGCGGGCGGAAAGAAGAAATCTCCCTCACCTCACGGAGGAGCCCTACGAAGCATCTTCCGAACTCCCCGATGATGCGGTCCTCGATCCAAAAGCCAAGATTCAGGTCATGCGCCCTCGCCTCCAGCGAATCATAAAAGTTCAATTACGATTGAACTGCGATTCAGGCTACGCGCCTTCGCCAACAAAATTCGACTACGGCCGAATCAAAACTCAGGCCATGCGCCTTCGACAAAAAAGTTCAATTACGATTGAACTNAGTTCAATTATGATTGAACTGGGACTCAGGCTACGCGCCTTCGCCAACAAAATTCGACTACGGCCGAATCAAAACTCAGGTCATACGCCTTCGACAAAAAATTTTAATTGCGATTGAATTGGGACTCAGGCTACGCACCTTCGCCAACAAAATTTGACTACGACCGAATCAAAACTCAGGCCATGCGCCTTCGACAAAAAGTTTAATTACGATTGAACTAGGACTCAGGCTACGCGCCTTCGCCAACAAAATTCGACTACGGCCGAATCAAAACTCAGGCCATGCGCCTTCGATAAAAAAGTTCAATTACGATTGAACTGGGACTCAGGATACGCGCCTTCGACAATAAAATTCGACTACAGCCGAATCAAAACTCAGGCCATGCGCCTTCAACAAAAACGTTCAATTACGATTGAACTGGGACTCAGGCTACGCGCCTTCGCCAACAAAATTCGACTACGGCCGAATCAAAACTCAGGCCATGCGCCTTCGGCCAAAAAGTTCAATTACGATTGAACTGGGACTCAGGCTACGCGCCTTCGCCAACAAAATTCGACTACGGCCGAATCAAAACTCAGGCCATGCGCCTTCGACAAAAAGTTCAATTACGATTGAACTGGGACTCAAGCTACGCGCCTTCGCCAACAAAATTCGATTACGACCGAATCGAAACTCGGGCCATGCGCCTTCGACAAAAAGTTCAATTATGATTAAACTGGGACTCAGGCTACGCGCCTTCGCCAACAAAATTCGACTACGGCCGAATCGAAACTCAGGCCATGCGCCTTCGACAAAAAGTTCAATTACGATTGAACTAGGACTCAGGCTATGCGCCTTCGCTAGTGAATTCAACCACGAACCAAGATTCGGGCCGTGCGCCCTCGCCTCCAGCGAATCATCAAAGTTCAATTACGATTGAACTAGGACTATGCGCACGCGCCTTCCAAGTAAGTACATCCGACTCAAACTAGCATCAGAAGTAGGTGTAATTCGGCCCTGGGCGGACCGCAAGGCCATGTTCTCAGTATCATGACCAGTAATCTGATCACGCCCGAACTGGGACTGAGGCTGAACGCCCCTACCCCCAAATGGGAGTTTCTATTTGATCACGCCAAATCAAAAAGAAAAGTCGTCAACATCCAAAGGTCAACACACTTAAACATCGAAGGTAATACGCCGCTCCCAAACGCGGGTGAAATAAACACAAGGCGAGTACGGGAGACAAGTCCCTTTTTATTTGTAAAACAATCACGGGCTATTCCCGCTTACATCCGACCAAAACGGTGAAAATAAAAAATAAAAAAAGGGGGGGGGGAGGGACAACAACACCAAAAAAAAATATATATACAACTTCTAACAAAAAAAGGGGGGAGGAATTATTCTCTACTCGGCGCCATCCACACCGTCGCCCGCGCCGCCTGCATATCCGCCTGCGCCATCCATGCCATCGTCGTCTCCCTCCGCGCTACCGCCGGCACCATCATCGATCCCCGGTGTTGCAGTGTCAAAGCCATACTCCATACGGGCCTCTCGAGCTTTTTGACGCGCCTCCTCGAAAGTGGCTTCGGATACGATGCCGGCCTCAGACAAATGTTTATATACATCCCGCTGGGCCTCAGCATAAACCCATACTTCACGAGAGTGACCCATTAAAGCGGACTGCTCCTGGATACGTCTATTCTCCTCCTCCAAAAGCGCGATCTGCCCCGCCGCATCTTGAGCACCCCGCTCCAAGACCCTGATCCGCTCTTCAAGGCTGCCCTCTCTGAAGGCAGCAGCAGACCTCACCAACGACAACTGAGATTCGTTGGCATGGATGACCCCCTGCAACTCATCCGCTCGGTCCAAGGCATCAGCCAACCTCCGCTTTAAAGCCGCCACCTCCCCTTCCAGCACGGCAACCTTCCCACTCCACTCTGAGGTGACTTCCGTCACCTTAGTTAAACACAAACGCTCACATTCAATCAAAGCCCTCCGCCCAGCCTCGAGCTCATCATCCTTCCGACGCAATTGGTCCTCTAAGGCCCTTATGCGACCAAGAGCTTGGTTCGCCTGTAACTCCCTCCTCGCCAACTCTTCAACCAATGCCTGGTTACGGGGATCAGCCCTCATACGCTCACTCATCTCCCTGCACTTGTATCGATGGCGACGACACTTGTCAAGCACCCGAAAAAATACCCCAGATCGAACGTTGGCTCGGCGGAGACTCTCCACTGGCAACAAAAAAGCCTACAAAACGAAGAGCGACGGGTCAGGCAGGACAAAAAAAAAATTAAGTTTCCATCTCCGAACACGCACCCTCATTCCCATCACGGCCACTTCGTTCATCAGACCAGCATCCGTTACCCCCCTCAACGACTCATTCTCCACCACAGAACACAACTGACCGAACTGCGACACCAGACTCGAGTCCAGCAGCAACAAATTCTCATCCACAGGAACCTCAATAATGTGCGGCCTCCCATCCGGATGAACAGCCGCACTTGTGACACCATCACGGAACATGCGGACATCCTCCGAATCCAAATCCGAGTCGGATGTGGACCCGTCTCCTACCACCGCCACCTCCGCCGAAGGGGTACTCGACCCACCAATATCCACGACCACCCGGGTAGCCTCCCCCAACTCGACCACGTGGGTCGAAGACTGAGCCGTTGGAGCGGCTCTTCCCTCTCGATCCGCACGGACCTGAACATCATTTTCCCTCGGCCCATCTCCAGGAGCGTGCGCCGTGGCCGTACCCTCTCCCGCCTCAAAAGGAGGAGAATCCACATTTATTACGACAGGAGGAATAGGCACAGCCACCACTGGAGGAGTCGGAGTGAAGACAACCCTGCGCCTAATCAAAGGCCTTTCTTCCTTATCACGCGAAGTCGAGCCGTCTCGTGGGCGGACGGTCCCCGACGGACCTTCGTCACGAAACAAAGGACGAGAAGGAGAAGGGGCCACCGAAGATTCAACCGATGCAGCCCTCGGTACGCGGCTCGACGCCGGCGCTGCAAAGAACCTAGCAATAGCAGCCGGCCGCCGAAAGGCTAGCTGAGGAGCCCTGCCACGATTCACTCTCTTTGCAAAGGAAAGACGAAGTCAGCCAGAGAAGCTACTAAGCCCTAAAATTAAGCAAATCAAAAGAACGAACTCCTTACCCACGGCTCTCTGCCGGCCATGCTTCTCCCAAAAGGACGCCCACGTGCGAATCCCCTCGGTATGAGGGAGTACGGCTTCGAGCCACCCACGCATCCCAGCAAACGAAGCCGGTGGCGGCCTCTCGGCTGTGAAAACAGCGACAAGACAGCATTTGACTTAGACGAAATAAAAAGAGAAAGAAGGAATGAAAACTGCTGTTTCGATGAAGATAACTCACGTCTATGTTTCCAAGCCTCCGGGAACCCCAAGGAGGACGCCACCAGATGTTCAGTCCTGATATAAAAGAACTGTTCGAACGGCCGAGGCTCAACCTCATCATCCAGCATAGCCGTCGGCCCCCTCGACCCACGCGGGCTCGCCCGGAGCATAGTGCCTCGCACTCGTTGAGGGGCGTAGAAGGCAAGCACATGTTGCAGCGTGACCGTTCTGCCGGCCAACTCCCCGTATTTCAGAAATATCGCCAGGAGTTTGTACAAAGAAGGGGTGAGCTGAGCCGGACATACCCCTTAGTAGCGGCAGAAATCCACCACCAAAGTAGGAAGAGGAACCCTGAACCCCAGTTTGAAGGGGTACGCATAAAAAACGCAGTACCCCAAGCGATCAGTGTGAACCCTCTCCTCGTGTCGAGCGAGAATAATGTCGGCATGAATGGGCACGAACCCCTGTTCCCGCAATTGGGCCATACCTACCTCCCCCATCAGCGAGGCCTCATCCACGGGGTCCTCCCCGCCGTCAGCAGCGAAGTCTGTCGCCGGACCTCTAGATATAGGGAGTATCTCGTCTACTGACGGGACCCCCTCAACCTCAATCTGCCCCTCTTTTCCCAGTACCGGAGATAGCCTTTCAATAACCGGAGGGTTGCCCAGCAGATCAACCGGAGGAACTTCACGAGAATAAGCGCTTGCCATCGTTCAAATCACTAGAAGAGTGAGAGACCAAATTTGGTAAAAACGATAAACTTTATCACAAC
>MU780995.1:0-15285 GCA_026770625.1 Nicotiana glauca
GTGATATCAAAACTATTTTATTTTATAATTTTGGGAGTAATCGTCGTGAGAGCAAAAATCACGTGCTCACAGATAGCACAACCAAAAACTCCAAGTAAAAAACAAGAAGCATTTCAGTCAATGATAATGTAACTAGCTTTAATCTACTGTTGAACGGGAAGTTGAACGAAATTAAATGAAACAGTTTCAGTATTTTGGGTGTGTGTATATCTATAACTCACTTTCTTATCTTTACACACTTTCTTATCTATTATAAGTGGTGTTTCGGTATATGTTCCTGTTTGAAGTTTCTCCTTGTGGATAGTGCCTATATTATCCAGTACTCACAGTATTTGCCCATGAATTTGCATTGTACTTATCTTTTTCTTCTATTTATCTCTTTTCTCTTTCCAAATGAATCATTTGGCTGCCGACTAAGCAGATACTTTAGGAGGATACATAATTCCGATCCAAATCTTATTAATTTACCTGCTATGATTTATGTCTAGTTACATTGATCCAAGTTTTTGCCCCTTCCTTTGTTCTTTGCTTTTGTTTTATTGTGATAAGTCACACGAGGCAAACATAACTGCAAGCGTACCAAAGTAGGCTTTGATAGATAGCAAATCAGGAATTCCTAGTAGTGAGTAAAATATTTTAGGCTTCACAAATATCTGCTAAGCCTAAAACTGTCAAATTCCCACATTCACTTAACTCATTTTGGGATTTTTCCAGTAATATCTTTGATAAATCTCACTTTATACTCTTTTGTAGGTGGAGTAGATGAAGAGATGGAAGACGAAGACAGTGATGAAGATCTAGACCTTACTTGAATTTTGAATTGTTGATTGTTGTAGATGCATGTAGCGGTTTCTAGGAATGTTTGTTATTAAATTTTTTTAAAACTTTTGATGTTGAAATACCAAAAATGTATGTTATTGGTTTCATCACTATTTATGGATTATTGTCGGATAATTTGGATTATGAAAAGCTTCTTTTTGTATTTATATAAATTTTAGTATTTTATAGTATATTTTCAATTCAATGAAATTGTTACAGCTAAGAAAACCGTTGCCATAGGACTTGAACTGTTCCAAAATAATATAAAAGCCGTTGCAGTAGGTAGGTCAACCGTTGCCATAGGACCTGCAATCATTCCAAAATAATCTAACAACCGTTGCAATATGTAAGTGAACCGTTGCCATAGGACCTACAAACCATTCCAAAATAATATAAAACTCGTTGCAATAGGCAGGTCAACCGTTGCCATATGACCTGCAAACCATTCCAAAATAATCTAACAACCGTTGCAATATGTATGTGAACCGTCGCCATAGGACCTGCAAACCGTTCCAAAATAATCTACAAACCGTTGCAATAGGTAGTTCAACCGTTGCATTTAACTCTATGGTAACAGTTATTAACCATTGCCGTTGATAAGAATAATCGTTCCAACAGGAAGAGAGGAAACCGTAGCGATAGACTGTTCTATAGTAACGGTTATAGGAACCGTTCCAACAACCGTTCCATAAACTCTATAGCCACGACAGCTTGTGGGACGGGCGTTGAACCGTAGCAGTACGTCTATGGCAACGGTTTTCTTACCTATTGGAAAGGTTTTCCCTCCGTAGCCATAGGTGAATTTTCCAGTAGTGTAGAATGACTTCGAGGGTCATAAGGTCACTTGGCATCATCCCAATTTGTCCATTTGAATCTTCTCTTCTCATTTCTTTCCTCGCACTTCTTAGCTCGCTCATTTTCCTTCCCCTTTTTCATTCTGATTATCGCTCTTTTTCTTCCCTCTCATTTCTCACATTCCATGATTTCATCTCTCTTTTTCCCTTTTTTTCTTTTTTTTTGTTTCCTTTTTCCCCTTTTTTTCTCTTTTTCTTTTCTTTTTCTTTTTTTTTTCCAATAATAAAAAAATGATTCGATCGAACCCTATGTAGGTTGATTACGTATCATGACGCCGCATGAATCAGATCTTTGCGTAGTTCTGGAAGATCGGAAATAAAGCAAACAAACAAACGTTCTCTCTTTTTTCTTACCTTGATGACTACTCTGACGAGAAAAGGAAAATAAAAGAAGCAACTCTTTTTTTTTCTTTCAATTTTCTAGACCTAACCTATTCTAAACTTGAGCATATTTTTTCCTCTTTTTCTTTTTGAAATAAATACCCTATTGGTAACTATTAAGGAAAACCCCTAGAAGAGATTTTTTTTTACTCTTTTTTTAGGAAGGAAATCTAGAGAATAAACCAGAGAGACAAAATTTTGAATTGATATTTGATATCCCTAAAGAAAGATTTCAAAACGAGAATTGAACAAGATAAAAAAAATACTTTTGGATTTTAGTTTTTGATTTCCTAAGGAAGAAACGTTAAAGATAAACAAAAGATAAAGTATATATTTTTTTTCTTCTATGTACAATATTCTAAAGTGCTAGTGAAAATAAAAGATTTTTTTTTATTTATTCGTTAATTTTTCCAAAGAAGAACCTCAAAAGAATTTTTTTTTTTTAGATTTCTTTTTGGAATATATCTTAAAAGAAAACTTTTAAAGAGGTACTAAAGAAAATTCTCTTTTTTTTTGAATTTCTAGTCTTAATATACTAAAGGAAATATAAAAGCAAAAATTTTCTATTTGGAGTAGAAGATATTAATTCCCTAAGGAGAAACACCCCAAAAGATTATTTTTTAATTCTAGAATTGGTATTCTAAAGAAAACTTCCAAAGGAAATAAAAAGCGCAAAATCTTTTTTTATTTATTTTTGATTTATAACACACTTTTTTTTTTCAATTCAAAATAGTAAATATAATAACAAAAGACTCGACATTACTGTACAAAACTAGAAGGTAAAAGACAACATAAAAAGAAAAACATACTCAAAACATAAAAAGAAAAATCTCCTTAAGCAGCTCCTGAATGATCCTGATTGGATGGTCTCGGGGTGTCTGTCATGCTCAAACTCCGGTAAGTAGATCCGCATCTGTATGAGAAAATTTTAAACCAAATAAAGGTCTCTTTATAGGCAAGCTATTAGGGCTGCCTAAAAGAAATCAATTTTGCACTTAGGACCTTTTGATATTTTCATTTTAGCTTAGGTACCATTAGTGTAAAATTCAGGACTTCAATTTAGTCCCCACCCCAGCATCCTAGAACCTTCCTATTCAGTTAAATGAGATTCTTTCCACTTACAATTCCTAAACTGCCCCTTTAAACCCTGAAAATTACCTAGAAATTTAATTAAACCGGTCCAAATATGGGTCAAAATGACCCGACTCAAAACCAGCCTAATTTCAACAAGACCTGGGCTAATCCTTTTCTTTGGGCCCAGGTTTGATTTTGCAATTCAGAAGAAATGATAAGGCAGAAAAGACCATTCAAATTCCACACAAACCATGAACCAAAGGTTCAATACGGCCCAAAACTAAAAAAAGGAAATTTAACAAAGCTAATCTAATGAATCCAAATAAACTAAAGAAAAATAGCAATTAACACTTAATTGAGTTAAAAGAAACACATGCAAAGGCAATTTGAGAAAACAGAATAACAAAGAAAGAAGGATATAAGAAGATAAGAACAATGGAAAAGAGAACATACTGGAATACCTATCAAAACTAGGCGGACCACAGTTTTGAACCAAGCCTCAATGAAATCTTTAATTTTTGGCCGAGATGGACCTTAATCGTGTGCTCTCGACTGAAAACACACGACTAAAGTCGATTTAGACCTCAAACCCTTAAAAACCTTGCCAACTTGATGTTTTCGGATTTAGGGTTCGAACTTTAGATTCAGAATTCGAGAAGTTCAGGATAGATTCGAGGGGAGCCGTGTTGAGAATTTGAAAGAGGAGGCCGAGAGGGTTTAGGGGTGTGATTTTAGGGTTGTTTGGAGGCAGCACCGCCGGGATCAAGGCGGTGGGAAAAGGGGCATATCTAGGGTTTGGCTGGGAGTCTCTGAAAGAGAGGGGGTTGAGAGAGACAAGCGAGAGAGGGGGGAGGGTGAAGGGTTTAGACATTTAATGTAACGACCCAGAGGGTTATCACCTGTTTTCTTATCCAATCCGTGCTTTATAGGCCTTGAAAACCTCATTTTTAGTCACCTCAATTTGAGTGCACAGTCTGAGCATGTAGCCGGAAAGCTTAAATATGAATTCTGTGAGAAAAATGTTAAATTTTGCTATTAAATTGATTAAATTTGACTTCGGTCAATATTTTGGTCAAACACATCCGGACTCGTGATTTGACGGACCCAGAGGGTCCGTAGAAAAATATGGGACTCGGGCGTATGCCCGAAATCGAATTCCAAGGTTCCAAGCCCGAGAAATGAATTTTTGAGTAAAATTGTTTTTTCAAAATTATTAAGAAAAATTGAAATGAAAATTAATTAGAACGTGTTGGTATTGGGCCCGTATTTTGGTTCCGGTGCCTGGTACAGGTCTTATATGTGATTTAAGATATTTTTGTGAAGTTTGGTTGAAATCAGACGCCGTTCGATGTGTTTCGGACTTAAAACTCTAAATTTGAAAGTTAATGAAGTTTGAGGGAAAACTAGTGATTTTGAGGCTTGATTTGTTGTTTTTGATGTTATTTTGGCAATTTGATCGTATGGTTAAGTTCGTAGGATGTTGTTGAGTTGGTGTATGTATTTGGTTAGGAGCCCCAAGGGCTCTGGTGTGATTCAGATGTGTTTCGGGATGGTTTTGGCCTTAGAAAAATTACAGAAAAAATGCAGTCTGGTGTCCAGTAATTTCCTTCCATGACATCGCATAAGATAGCTCGCGATCGCATAGAGTAATTCTCAGGGGTTCAGTTTTGTTCTATGCAATCACATAGAGCCTCCCGCGATCGCATAGTGCTAAGTCTGGGAGGTCCTATATTTTTCCTCTATGCGATCATACAGATCCATTCGCGATCGCATTCTGTTAGCTCCCCCTCCTTCATTTCTTTCTACACGATCGCGGAGCCTTTCCTGCGATCGTAGAGCATGGTCATATCTACTCTATGCGATCGCAACCCCTTTACCGCGATCGCATAGAGCAATTTTTTCCCAGTTATAATTAAATTCCAGAATAGTGTAGTCGCAGATTCCTTCATAAAAACACCCGAACTTCTTCTTCTCCAAGGTTCCCAAGCGTCCATTGAAGCCCCATTTCACCAAGACTTTGTGGGTTAGTAAATCTTAACTAGTTTCCTTAATATTTCATCAATATCCATTGAATTCCTAAGCTTGAATCATGTAATTTAGGGTAGAAATTGGGGGAAATGGGTAGAGTTAGGGCTTTTTGCTTTTTTCTTGATTTAGACCTCGTTTTGGGGTCGGATTTGAAAACAAATTATATATTCGGGCTCGTGGGAGAATGGGTGATATGAATTTGTTCCGAACCTCGTGTTTCGACCAAGCGGGCCCGGGTACAATTTTGGGATTTTTGGAAAGAAAGCTTGGAAATTTATAATTAGACATTGGGTTTGATTTGTTTAGTATATATTGATATTATGAAGTCATTATTGTATATATTCGATTGAGTTGGAGCCGAATTCGAGAGGGAAAGCGGTTGTTGTGGATTGATTTGGCCGTGGAAGTTGAGGTAAGTGTTTGGTTTAACCCTAGCTTGAGGGAATAAGAGTTGAGTCTTGTTTGCTACTTGCTAATTGATCGAGTACGATGTATAGGCATGGTAACGAGTATCAATACATTGGTGTCTAGTATGACCGTGAGTCCTTAATTGCGAATAGTTGGGATTTTGTTATATCTTCCATACTTAATTGATGACCTCTATGTGTTGTAAAGATCTTGTGAAAGAAATTGTGGCATTTGAAATTCGTGGAGCGTTAGCTCGAGTTGAAATACAATTGTGAAGGTATATGAGACCAGTAAATCTTTGGAGCATTGGCTCGAGTGATAATGTGAACTATGAGATGAAAGTGAACGAAAGGTAAAGAGTTAATGATTTGTTCCCTTGCCAGGACGTTGTTGATTATTGAATATTTTCCCTTGCTGGGACGTTGAGATTATTGATGTTGTACCCTTGCCGGGTTTTTTAATTGCCCGTTTGTATTCCCTTGCCGGGATTTCCATTATTGTTTATTTATCCCCTTACCCTTGTTTGTGATTGTTGTTTGGGTGAGGAAGAGTGTTAAAGCACGAAGGGTGATGTCGTGCATTGTTTGTTTATGGTAAGGAAAGAGTGTAAAGCACGAAGGGTGATGCCGTACAATGTTTGCTTATTATGCGAAAAGAGTGTTAAAGCACGAAGGGTGATGCCGTGCCGCATGATGTACTATTCTGTGCCAATTCTATCGATATATATGAGAAATGAGAGTAAAAGCACGAAGGGTGATGCCGTGCACATGTTATTGCTTGGTGAGTATGAGAGTAAAAGCATGAAGGGTGATGCCGTGCACTTGTTGATTTTTGTTTCATTACATACTATTGAGTTGTGTTGTTTTTCTTTGTTACTGGAAGACTCTTATTTGGAAATTTTTATACTCCCCACAGCATGTTTCCCCTCCCATATTGATTATCTGTTCTGTATTTCGATTCCGCTGTATATATATATGAAACTGCACAGGTTTATATGGTAGTCTGGTGTAGCCTCGTCACTACTTCGTCGGGGTTAGGCTAGACACTTACCAGCACATGTGGTCGGTTGTGCTGATATTACACTCTCTGCTATTTTGCACAGATCCAGGTTTCGAGCAGCAGTAGCAGCATTAGTGCGGGAGCAGGCCTTCAGTCCAGCATGACCCGAGGTAGCCTTGCAGGCGTCCGCAAGCCCGACGTCTCCCTTGTCCTCTCTTTTAGTCTGTTATCTCATTATGTTCGAGAAAAACAGTTTATATTTCCTTTCAGACGTTGTATTTAGTATTCCTAGCAGTTCGTGAGTACAGTGACACCAGTCTTGGGTAGAGGATTTGTTGAACTTTCCGTTTTGCTATTCAGTTTTATTTAATGATAAGACTTCTGCTTATTATTGTTGAATTTTATTATTTATATATTATTGTCGAAGAATCGTTAAAAATATTTGTATATTAATAAAAAAGTAATCAACTTTGGCTTGCCTAGCTTCCACAAGTAGGTGCCATCATGACTCCCGATGGTGGGAAATTTGGGTCGTTACATTTAAATACTAAACTTGGGTCAGTTCTGGACCGTTTGACCAACTGAGATCAACGGTCCAGATCAAGATGCATGAAACAACGTCGTTTAGTTTTAAGGTGGGGAGGACCGAGTTCTAGGGGCGGGCCTGGGCTGATCCTACTGGGTATTAGGGGGGAAATTAAATTGGGTTGGGAGTGTAATTGATTTGGACCAAAAATCTATTTCTTCATTTTTCTTTTGACATTTTATTTTTATTTTCAAACTCTTTTTGATTTCTTTTCAAATTAAAACTAAAATAAACACTAAACTAATTCCTAAATCAAATTAACCATATCACATTGAATAAATTAACTCTACCTAATAATTAGCACAATTAATTAAAAACCAAATTGAAGGAAAAACTATCAAAATTCAAAATTAAAATTAAAAAGTGCAAAGATAAAATATTTTTGAGATTTTTCCTTTTTTATAGGACAACTAATTTGCTAATTAGTCTAACAAATGTAAAATTAAGTCCTAAATGCAAACGCAACATATTTTTATATTTTTTAAGAATTAAATAAAATAAATATGCACAGACAAATGCAAACAATAACAAAATGCTACAAAAATCCACGAAATTGCAAACAATGGAAAAAAAAATTTGTTTTGAATTTGTGAGAGTAATTCATATAGGGCAAAAATCACGTGCTCGTGGGGGGTCTCATGTTTGTAATAGAGCTTTTGACACTTTGCTTGCAAACTATGGTGTCAATCACAAAGTTTCTACCCCTCATCATCCTCAGGCGAGTGGCCAAGTTGAAGTCTCAAACAGGTAAATCAAGAGTATATTATCAAAGACGGTCAATGCAAATAGGACCAATTGGTCAAAGAAATTGGATGATACTCTATGGGGTTATAGGACTGCGTACAAGACTCTGATTGGTATGTCTCCATACCGGTTGGTATTTGGGAAAGCTTGCCATCTACCGGTTGAGTTAGAGCACAAGGCCATGTGGGCTTTGAGGAAGCTGAATCTTGAATGGGATGTGGCAGCAAATCTTTGTGTGGAGCAGCTTAATGAACTTGATGAATTCCGATTCCATGCCTACTCCAGTTCATCCTTGTACAAGGACAAGATGAAGTACTTTTATGATAAGTATGCTCGTAGCAAGGAGTTCAAAGTGGGTGATTTGGTTCTATTGTTCAATTCTAAGTTATGTCTATTTTCGGGAAAGCTTAAGTCAAAATGAAGTGGACCTTTTGAAGTGGTGCTTGTGACTTCGTTTGGTGCTCTCGACTTGAAAAACAAAAATGGAGAGATCTTCAGAGTTAATGGGCATAGAGTCAAGCACTATCTTGGCAAGATTGATGACAGCCACGTGGTGGCAATGATCCATCTAAAGTGATTTGATGGTAACCTGCGTCGTGCCGCGATGTTAAATCAGGCGCTTATTGGGAGGCAACCCATGTGTCTTTCTTTTTGTTTTTCTTTGATTTTCTTTTTAATGTAGGATTTTCTTTTTGGACTAATAGTTGTGAGATGTGTATTGGGTTGTTTTGATGCAGTGCATGACCAATTTGAAAAATTGTGCACTCTCTGAAGTTTGCACTGCGGTCACAGTGCATTTTTCGCAGCCGCAATGGCCTTAGTGCAGGGGCAAAATTTCAATGCGGTCTGAAGTGGTGGATAATTAAAAATGGGGTTCTCTGAAGATTGTCACCGTAGCCGCAATGCATTTTGTACGGACCGCAGTGACCTACTGCGGCCGCGAAGCTTTTTGTGTGGTCCTCAGTGATGATTCTCCCTAATGCTTTATGTAGTAAACCACCGCGGTCCGCGGTGCATTTTATGCGACCGCGGTGGGTAGGTACAGTGTGTCTTAGGTCCTTTTTCTATAAATAGGACCTTAGACCTTCATTTACACTTTTCGATCCTTTGCTTTCCACATAGAAAAAAATCAATGTTCATCAAGCTCTAACTGTGCAAATTCAATCATTGATCTTCATTCATCTTTACTGCATCTCATTACTGATACTTTTAATCCTTCCCTAATTTTTAACTTTGTTTTATTTTCTTTTAATTAGTTAGTTGTACTTCTTTTTCTTCCCTTTTTCTTTCAATTAGTAGCGTGTGGGTACATCATGCTGTTTAGAATAGGGTTAATTAGTGAAAATGATGATTAAATACCTAGGGGCTTGATAATAAGTGAATTTAGGCTAAAAATGAGACAAATGATGAAACCTTAGGTTGGTATTGCTGTGTATTGATTTACCGCGGCCGCGATTGTCACACATTCTTTTTAACTCCGAGGGGGTATATAAGGGAGTTTTTCCACTTTAAGTGACATTATTCGAAATGAAATTATTTATTTAATTTTAGAGTCGCCACTTAAAATATTTTAATTGGTGTTCCAAGTCACAGATTTATTTTAAATACCAAATCGAGGAAATTCGACTTTCCTTTTAAAGTTTGCGAACCAGAAATTCTAAGTAAGGAATTCTGTTAACCCGGGAGAAGGTTTTAGGCATTCCTGGGTTCTCTGGTTCTAGCACGGTCGCTTAAACTATTACAATTCGCCTATTATCCGGTTTATTACACGTTTTAGCCTATGGTATATTTTTAACTTATTAAACCACTTTTAATTATTATAGGAAGATTCAACGTTATTTAAAACATATCTTGAACCACGCCACATGAAATGCACCCGCGGTTCACGGCACGTTCTATTTAAAGTCGTTAAAAGTTAAAATTGGGTCACATGAAATGCACACCCAAAATTAGCAATTAAAAAAATTAATTTAAAGAACACGCCTAAAGCAATTACGAGGGTTCAAATTACAAACAATGTTTGCGAGGGCCATGGAAAATTTAATTGATGGCACACCTCGATTTTTAAAGGTTTGAATTCATTTCATGAGGCCCATAGGTTATTAAAGGAAAATGGCACACCTCAATTTATTTTAAAAGAAAAGATTTGTATTTCACTAAGGCAAACCATAAATACTCCTACTTATTTCTAATTTAAAGAAAAAAATTAAGTGTCACAACCACGTCACGGAAACCGTACCAGTAGTTGCAATAATTTAATTACGTGCCTAAAGGTTCACTACCCGGGTGCAGCCTAAACATACTCCTATCATCTTAAAATTTTAGAGAATATAAGTTGAAACATATTCAAAGGCAATGGCTTCTCCATTTCAATATTGACATAATTCTTTTTTCTTTTTTCAGATGAAAAATATTTTTTGATGTGTTTTTTAATAATTCACATAATCAAGCACTAGCAAATAATCTTCAACAATAAAAAAAAATAATTCTACTATAGCCAATGCATACCTTACATTGTGGAACTAAGATTGCTCCCAGCATTCAATATTTCAAGTCCAAGAGGTAACTCTACCTAGTGAACTTTCCAAGCAATAGTATTGGAAAAAATAACTATTCATCTAAACAAGAAAGAAAAAGAAACTTGAACAAAAGCAGAAGCAGATAGCTACTGCATCAGTTATAAATAATATAGTGTCTGTACACACCCTTTAATCTCTCTCTCTCTCTCTATATATATATATATATATATAAAGTTGGGAAAAAGAAAAGTGACGTGGCATATCTCTTAGGCTAGGATTCCTATTTATCTTTTTTCTCAATCTTTTGCCTTTTTCTTTATTTTTAATTTAGTAGATAAGCCCAATAATGCATTCAACTTTATAGTTTATACGTTACCTACTTTACTATGATCTTTAAACTGCACTAATTGTAGGAATCTGAATTTGTAACGTTGATGAAAAGTTTAAATGGAACGGATAATTATAATAGATAAAGGTAATGAAAAGCTGTAAATGTTAATCAATATCGATTAAAAGGGTATAAATGTTAGCCATGGAAGCACAGGATGTCAAGATAATTGAAAGAACATTTTTTTTGAACGAATATAATAGTTTCAGATTGATCATAGCAAAAGGAGCTTAACAGTCTCAGGTAACAAAATTGTTCAACAGTATAGCTTTTTGAAGTTGTATATCACTTCCTAAATGATTTTTACAATGAGCCAATTTGATTATCATAATTAATGAATTTTACAAACTTTTATATCAAGGAAAAAAAAAAATACTACATGTGTGGACTGAATCTCATTTTTCCAAGGAACTTAATGCATGAAGATCAGAAGCACTCATGATCACCTCTGAAGATATATGTGAAGGTGTGTGACAGCGTGAGGATGGTATCAAATGCTAAATGTTAGTTCTTTCTTCTACTCTTTTATTATCTATAAAGAGTGTAAATATTTAAATTGTATGAGGTGTTATTGAGGAATATGAGTAAGTTTGTGGAATTTATTTTGGAGTAGAGAATAGGTTCTACATAATGAGACAAGTACACTAAATGGGAAAAAATAAAGAAGAAACAGAAAGAAAAAAAGCCTAAAAAATGAATAATAAACATTGAAAAAGAAAGGAATACTACATACGTTTTTTGTTTCTTTGTTTTGGGTAACTTTAGATTTTCAGGTAGTAAAATTAGTGTTCTCATATTCATTGAACATTTTTATGTGAAGGATATATTCTTAATCAATTTGTGGTTCTCTTTGTTAAGAATTAGACGAAGTTTCAATGTTGATATATTAGGGTCATGACGCAGGAGAATCACTGGCCATTATTAAATCTACGTCAATGAAAAAGAACATCAAATATCAAAGACTGATTCGTAGGATCCTATATTGAGAGGGTGATTGCGGAGAACTACAATGCAAAGTCAGTAAATTCGAACAAGCAATTTCATACTTGTCAATAAGTCATGACTGAAATGCCCGTATTGAGTTTTCTTCAAAAATTACTAATGGGCAATTTCTGATTATTTTGTTGTAAAATATTGTTTGGCTATGTTGTATAATGCCATTGAGATCGAAAATCTAATTTAGATCTAATTATGAATCCACAAATTTGTTTGAATTTATTTATTTGTATACTTTCTTGAAGTTAAAGAAATCTGCACCCAACAATTGGTTGTTTCTGTTTTTAGTACCTTTTTCACTTTTTTTTTTGTCTATTTCCCTTCTTTCCTCGATAAATTTTATAGCAATGTTATATCAAGGGAAAGAGTCATAAAGAAGAGATGGTGTGACACCTTCTGGATATAAAAATATATTATCACTTGGGAAAAACTTTTGTTTTTTTTTCTCCTTATTAAAGCCCAGTAATCTCTAAATATAATAATTAATTTTAATCTATCTTCCTGCACAATTTTGGTATTTGAAGAGATCTATTATATGGCACATCTTTAGACTAGAAAACATATGTATCTTTTTTCTCATTTCACTTTTTCCCTTATCAATAAAGCTCAATACTCTGTAAATTCATCACATATAATTATTACTATTACAACTGTCAAAATATTAGTTAGGAATAACATTTAAATGGAACAAAATGCAGGAACATTACGTTATAATTTTTTTATATTGAAAAGTATCAAAATCCAATTATGAATTAATAAATATTAAAGAATTATTATATTAGTGAACTATTATTATGAACATCATTTCATGATAAGAAAGAGAATTTGGCAGGAAAATATAGGGAAGCCCCAAACTCTCTAAATACAATTACTAATAAATATTAATAATGAATAATATTTAAATAGAGAAGGGAGGCTAGAGATTTTATTACTTTTTTTGTAACGACCCAAATTTTCGTTTTAAGAATTCATATTTCCGTTCAACGGCATAAGACCTTGAGAAGCTTCATAATATACAAAATTTGCAAATGAGTACGCACAAGACCTCACTTTGGACGAGCATATCTACGTGGTTATAACGAGTTGTGTGATGAACAACCTATCAAATTAAAGCTCTTTGAGTTTAGTTTCCAACGCCTCAAACCGTTCATCATTTGGATACTTCTACAAGAAGTTATGACCAAATTACCAAAGAAGCGCAGAAATTTGCACTACCGCGGCGCACGGCGCGCCACGCCTGTAGGAATTTCCAGAATGGTCCGAAATTTCATTTCCAGATATATTTTGAACAGACGCCCCGCACCCCACGGCGCCCCACGCGACGCGGCTGTGAGCACGTGATTTTTGCCCTATATGAGAATCACTCTCAAAAATCCAAAATAATATAGTTTTGTGTTGTGTGTGATTTTTTATGGATTTTTGGTGTTATTTTTCTTATTGTTTGCATTTGTCTGTGCGTGTTTATTTGTTAAATTAATATTATAATATAAAAATATGTGGCATTCACATTTTTAGGATTTAATTTTTACAACTAGGAGTAATTAAGTTGCTTTACAAGAAAATGAAAATCATAAAAATAATGTATTGTGTGTTTTTAACTGTTTAATGTCAAAATTGTGTGATTTGATATTTAATTATGTGTGATTGATTTTTATTTAAAGTTAAATAGGTATTTATTAAGTTGATTTTAGTGTAAATTAAGTTAAGATTATTAGTGTTTAATTTTGGTTTTACATTTGTTACTTAGAAATTTTTGTTTGAATTAGAAATTAAAAGAAGAAAAAAAAAGAAAAGTTGGAAAAAATGAAGAATAAAAATCGGACCAGGCCCAAAAATCCACCAGCCCAAACCTCACCCCTTACCCAGTCCAATATGATCCGTCTCCAAGACTACCCAAACGACATCGTTTTGATGTGCAGCATCTGAACCGTTGATCTCACTTGATCAAACGGTCCGTTTTAGCCCCAGCATCAACCAAACGATGTCGTTTAAAGCATCAACATCCAAACCATTGATCTTCCTTTGATCCAACGGCCAAGATCATCTCCCTATTATCCATTCTTTAGCCCTGACCCGTTACCAAACCGGACCCGACCCTCTTTAAACCAAACGACCCCGCTTCTACACTAAACGACCCCGTCCTATCCTTTATCAATTAATCCGAGCCGTTAAGATCATTTGATCTAACGGTTCAAATTAACTGATTTAATTTAACATATCAAATTCCCCCCAAACCCCCTTTTACCCATCTCATTTCCAAACACCCCCCCTCCCTTCGTCTCTGAAAGAGACGAACCAAACAACCCCAAAAAACCCTAGCTGCCTCCATTCCCTTCGCCTGAAAACTCGACGGTGCCGGCTCTGATGCCCACCAAACTTATACCCCTGAACCGCCCTAATCCCCCCTCTCCAAATCCACACTCCGCTAACCTCGAATCACCTTAGGCCGTCTCGAATCTTCGATCAGAGAATCAAGCCAAAACCTAGCCACCTCCAAACGCCTCCATCTTCACACCATACCATCCCCTGACCTCCCTCGTGCCCAAATCACCTCTGGTTTGGTTCGAATCTCGCTAGAACCATTCGAACCCCAAATCAAGCCCAAGAACCCTAGAAAATCTATACCTGGTTTTTGTCCGAAATCAAGGAAAATTTGGGGTTCCTAATCGACCTTAGTCAAGTATTCTCGGACGAGAACACTCGATTAAGGTCCATTTGACCCCCAAAAGTTCGAGTC
Source organism: Nicotiana glauca (assembly GCA_026770625.1). Lineage (NCBI taxonomy): Eukaryota > Viridiplantae > Streptophyta > Magnoliopsida > Solanales > Solanaceae > Nicotiana > Nicotiana glauca. Next base: position 14,534 of record MU780995.1, read on the forward strand.
CGAGTTCAAGTCGAGGTCGTCTGCTTCTGAGTTCCTGTGAGGTATTTTTCATTTCCCTTTCTATTCTCTCTTTGTCATTGTCTATTTTTTTTAGTTTTATTGATTTTTTCAATTTATATCAATTGTTCTGTCCATCTTCAATGACCTTTTATTCGGTCCAATTCATCATTTGTTTCTGTGTTGTAAATGTTATAAACTACGTAATTGTTTGAAATAGTCTGGTCGATTAGTTAGTTTCCTTATAAGTTCCCTTATTTTTGTCAAAACCACTCAATCACCCGTGGGTTTGTTTAGTCTATTTGTTTGTGGTTAATTGTTATATGTTATAGCTTGTGTAATCGATTAAATAAATATCGTCGATTAGTTGTATAGGCCTGTTTGTTAGAACAATGTGACAATAATATTATTAATACTATTTGATTTGGTCAGAATCATTGTTTGAATTAAAGTCTGAATTGGTTATAGCTGAATTTAGGAAATTGAATTGGTTATAGCTACAATTTTGATAAAAGTTCAGAGCTTAGCTTAAGTGGAATGCCAGTTGAGCATGTGTTGGACCATTAGAGTAGTTTAATATTAAAAGCTGAAAATGCACATGAGAATAGTAGTGGAACCTACTGTACAGTAGGATATTCACTACATTTTGAACTCCAGAAGTTTAAAAAATCAGAGTTCCATGCCTAGACAAACTGAAGTGGAAAGAAAACAGAGGGAATAACATGGATCTGATCAGTTTTTAAATAAGTTGACAG